>KZ452014.1:122442-193130 GCA_002786265.1 Apostasia shenzhenica | reverse complement strand
ACCTGGCATAAAACCAAACTGATTCTCTGATACCATAGTATTATGGCGTAACCTTTGTTCGATCACCCTCTCCCAAAGTTTTAAAGTATAACTCATTAATTTAATTCCTCTATAATTGACACAATTTTGTACATCGCCTTTGTTCTTATAAATAGGTACTAATATACTCTTTCTCCATTCATTTGGCATCCTTTTAAATAACATGATAAAATATTAAAATAATATTAAATTAAATATTTTCTAAATATTTTTTTTAAATTAAAAATAATTAAAAAAATGAACATTTGTAAATTTATTAGACTTGAATTTTTTTTTTATTAGAAGATTATACTTGAAATTAACAAAGTAAACAAAAGAGTGATCAAGAACGGAACGTGGGCCTTTGAAGGCCCAAAATTGGGATCACTTGGCCCATTTTGTAACAACAGATCACAAAGTGGGCTCTTTACCTTTTAACAAACCACTAACTGTTCGTGTCACCGACCGACAACAACTACTCGAGTATCCATAAAAGAGTCTATTACATAGCTCCAACAAGTGACCAATAAATTGATCAACGATAATTTAAAGATTTAATTCATTAAATTATTCAGTAAATTTATTCAAATCTACCGGATAATCCAGTTAATTAAATGTCTAAATTATGATTGATAAATTTCTTTATCCGTTAAAACTAACTTCAATGCAACATCATAGATTTCAAGTAGTTTGCAAATTGTGTAGAGTAATCAATATATGTGAAGTTTATCACTTCCGTAAAATTCTTTAATTTATGCATATAAATTCAAGTGACATGAGGCTCGATAGAAGAGTAGCAATCTACGAATAAATAGTATCAACAATCAAGTTAAGTCCTCCGTACAAAGACTATCATCGATATATTAAGAACTATATATCTTGGATGCATAAGAGATATAATAATTGATTGTTTCTTAAAAGAATAATAATATGTCCTAAATATAGCTCGTAAGAAGTCTGTAACTTCTTGATATGGTAGTATTGCCACCTAGTCATTAAAACTAATTATTCGACTATAAATTGGACCCTATTTGCATAGCTTTTTCTAGGGTTGAGTCCCCGACTTGATCTATCATGACTCGACTCATTTGTCTTGCTTAGCGTTAAATATATTACATATACAAATGAATTAAGTCCTACATTCAAAATAGCAAAAAAAACATAGTAAGCTCATGCATGCCTAAATGAATATTTGATAAATGATTTCCTTTGATAAAGTTAAAATAGTTGAACATTAATAATATATATAAGTACCCTTTAAGTCAATTTTGAGTAACTCGAGCTTAATTTCTGCTTTTAAGTTGAGTTTAATTCAAATCTATTAAAATTCTTTCAATTTCAAATCAATTTTCTAATTAAATTATTATTCATATTAAATATATTAACATATAATATTATAATTTTATTTTTAAATTCTATGCTTATGTTTTTTAATATCATCTATTTTATTTAAAATTTACACTATATTTATATGTATACAAATATCTCAAGCAAACTTCGAGCTAGAAGAAAATAAAGTTAATTTTAAATCGAGTAAGATATAAGCGAGTTTCAATTTTCACATAAAATTACACTCCTATCTGGTGCTAACTACATGCATTTGTTTCCACAAGAGGATTCCAACTTCTTTCACAAAAAAAAATTGCAAATTTTTAACAAAAAATTTAGAACTACAAATAGGGCCCAAGTCCCCGACTAGACCTAAATTCTGTTTGAATCCAAGTCAGGTGCTAGACAATATTTACTGGAAACAAATCGGAGATCGATCAAAATATTCAATTTTATTGAAAATTGAAATTCACTTACAGTTTGCTTAATTTAAAATCGATTCAATATTTTTTTGGCTCGAATTTATTTGTATATATAAACATATATGTTTAAAAAAAATTAAGTATAATTGATAAAATTTATGTATATAAGTATGCTGTAATAACTTATATAAAAAGATAAAATTATAAATAAAAAAATAATTTAAAAATAAATTATAATATTATATTTTAATATATTTAATACATATGATTGATAATTTTTTTTAAAAATATGACCTAGAACTTAAATTAAAATTGGGCAAATTACACCTAGGTCTTTGAGTTTAACGATTAATATCGCGCAGGTTCATGATTTTAAATTTATAATATCGAGGTCCTGAGCTTTAATAAATTATCAAATAAGTTCTTTTTTTATTTTTTTATTATTAAATTTTTTTAAAATTATCGTTTTATCCCCTACCGTTTTCTGCGATCCACCAACCGCCTTGAGGCCCCCGCGACCGCTAGACCATCAGCGGCCGCGCAGCCGCGCGCGTGCGCCGGTTCAAGAGGAGAGAGAGAACGACAGGGGTAAAACGGTAGTTTTAAAAATTTAATAAAAAAAATAAAAAAAATTCATTTGAAATTTTATTAAAACTCAGGGATTCTAATGTTATAAATTTAAAACGTGATCTGTACAATATTAAGTGTAAAGTTAGAAACCTGAGTGTAATTTGCCCATTAAAATTTTTGGAGCTAACCGTACATGGGCACTACCTCTTCAATTAATAAGTACATAAAAGGTAGGACTTGAATAAAATTATTGATGTTTTCCTTATCATGGACTAAGTGTATGAACCTGTATGTAATTTACCGTTATAATTATCAGCTGTAGTATAATAATTTATGGGCCGTCCTATGCGCCTCCCCTATCCTGGTACGCGGCGTAGG
Organism: Apostasia shenzhenica; assembly: GCA_002786265.1. Classification (NCBI taxonomy): domain Eukaryota; kingdom Viridiplantae; phylum Streptophyta; class Magnoliopsida; order Asparagales; family Orchidaceae; genus Apostasia; species Apostasia shenzhenica. The sequence continues at coordinate 190,413 of KZ452014.1, read as the reverse complement.
GTGGTCAGAGGCTTGGGGATTGAAAAACGACAAAAGAGGGCAAGGAATGGTGGGCCCGACGTCCCAGTGCGGGGCTGCCACGTCGGCGCGTAGGGTCTGTCGCGTGTGCACGAGTGCCGGGGGTACGTCTCGTCACCTCGTGGCTGCCTGCGCCAGCTCACCTCGCACGTGCAACTCCCACTCCCTACCGCCTGCTAGATTTCATGCGATCTTTTCTTCCAGAATTTTACAGCTTTTTCATCCCATTAAATATCTTCCTATACATGGAAAGTTTTTTTTTTTTTTTTTCAATTACATTAAAGATAAATTACAATAAGGTCTTTTTCGTTTGATTCAAATTTCCTTTATAAAAAAATATTTTATTTTTTAAATTTAATAATATAATTTTAATTTTAGTATTTAAAAATATATAAGATGTGAAATAAAGTTAATTTTAATATTTATATTTATGTTGGACATAAATTAATGCTAATTCTTATAATTTAAATTTTTGTTAAACTAAAAAAAAAATTTACAGTATCAAATGAGTCCTCCAATATTATTTATTTAAAAGTTGTTTTTAAAAAAAATATTGATAGTTGAGTGTGTGTTTTTTTAAATCTTCCTCCTTTATTTGTTTAATGCTAGGATTGTCAATATAGTCTATTTAAATAATTTTCAATATGATTTATTTAACTAAATTTTAAGTAACATAAATTGAAGTAGAATAAAATTCTCTAGTTTCTTACCGTATTTGTTTCTCTATTTTATTCTCATCCATGTCTTTCTTTTTATGTTAGTAAATAGAAGAAAAGGCATCCAAATTTTGAGTTGTAAGAATATGAAAAATTTGTTTTGCAGAAATATGAGTATAATAAGACCAAATTTAAAAAAAAATAGTGAAAATAAAATTTATATCAAATGTAACAATACTACTTATGAATGTGTACTTATGCCACGTAAGCTTCCACGTATGCACTCCAGATGAGCTGATGTAGATTCAGATGTAACAATCCTACTTATGAATGTGTATATATATATTTATATATATATAGGTTCGTCTATATGAAGTGAACAATAATTTTTTATGTTCTAATAATTTTTATTTAGTTTAATTAATTAAATTGGTTATGAGTTTTTGGTAGTTCTAGTATAGACTGTGAGTAGGTACTTAAACCGTACTGGCTAGCTATGATGTGAAAACTGAGAGAAACTATTGTTAATGTCTTTCTTTTCAGGTGCACCTATCATTGAGCTTAACAAAATAAAAAACTAATTAGATTATGCATCAGATAGTGTCATTAATAAAATCGCATTTAGGTTAATTCATTCCATGATGAAGGTTTTCTATAATTAAAGTTAGCCAATCTCAAATATACTATTCATTATAAATGTTAATATATTTGTATAACAATAATATATATATTATGTTGATTCATGAAGGGGCCTATGGTTTAATATTGTTATTAATGTTTTATCACATATATTATTTAGAGAAATATAATATTAGATTTGATGATATATTTATATAATGTTATGAAAAAAGAAAAAAAAAGTTATATTTGCCATCTTTAAAAATGTTCTTTTAGTTATTCATTTAACCCGGCCTCAAAGTCAATAATATATCATATACTTTAAATACATAATTATAAATTATATTATTTTATATTAATAAATAGTTAGATCTTTTCCAATTTAATGAAGGGATTGTGGTTTATAATTATGTATTTAAAGTATATAATGACATATGTAAATATTTAATTTTGTAGATTAGAAACGCTATTTCTTAAGGGTGATATTTACTTGTCACTCAAATTTAGGTTAATTTATTATTATTATTTAGAGATTTTTACCCGTATGACACAAAAAACTTCAATATTTACTTATTAGACACCCTAAAGTTAAATATTACATGACACACACTTATTTATTTTAATTTTACAACCAACACATCCTAGTTAAAAAATCCTTATATTTTATTTAAGTAAACCATACTTAAGTTATGTTTTAACTTAAATAAGGTTCATAGGAATAAAATCTAACACTTTTTATATCTTAAATTAAATCTAATCGTTAAGATGAGCATCTAACGATTAGATTTAAAATATTCTACATAAATAATAGATTTAAATAGTTTTTAATATGTAAGATTTAAGTTAAGGTGCACCGAAAGATAGATTTTATTCCTATGAACTTTATTTAAGTTATATTAACGCTTCTGAAAACTTATATTATCTAAATGATTTCATTGTCACTCCACTGTGAATAATCTTCAAAAAAAAAAAAAGGAAGAATCCATCACCAAAATGAGTTCATGTACAGGATGATAAGAGTTAATATTACACGAGTACTCAGATTACGGGGAAGATCCAAGAGGATGGGTGATGCATGCATATATATATATGCCATTATTTGACTTAATGAAGTCCGCAGAGAAAGCTATATGGCTAGATGACTGTGGCTGCGGGCTGCGGGCTGCTGTAACTTTGATCACAGCCTGCTAAAGATCTCATAATTTCCCCTCTCGTGCAAAGCCTCCCACTCTCTCCACCTCTGATGGGGAAAAAGAGCCCTTTCCCTTTCAGATAAACCCTATTAAATGCATCCTTCAGAAGGAGGAGGCTATCACTGTGCTCTTCTGATCACCAAAATTTCTACTGTGAGCCACAGTCCCAGTACCAGTAAAAGCACTTTACAGATGTCTGCAAGTTTTCTAGTTAATATATATATATATATATATATATATATATATATATGTATGTATATATTAACTATCAAAATATATATGATCAGCAATTTGTATATATATAGCTATATATAATTTGGCCAAGGCTGCTCAGGAGACAGAGTTGGATGGGAGTGGTGAGAAGACATAGAATATTATAGCAAGTACTGGTAGCTATCATGCATTCTAGCTTGCTTAGATTTTGTTTTCTTTACTTTATGATTGATCCCAGGGTAAAACATAGGTAATGATTGGTTTCATTATGGATGGTTATCATCATTGATGAATTTAATGAAATAGAAATTCATAGATTATGCATGAGATAATGGTACGGTCATGTATAATAAGCCTGCAGGTTGTGCGTGAACAGAGGCTCGATAAGGCCGGTTTATGCTCGTTGATCATCAACGTATAATTTTCCTTTTAATGGTTCTACACCAAATTTAGGTATTACCATCGAATTATTAGCATCGGGCAAGTACCCGACGGTAAAAGCTTTTATACCATCAGTGTAATGTCGGCTAAAAGTCTTGAAGCGGATATTAAGTTATTGGCGTCAGGTTTGCATCGGCCAAAGTTGTAGTGGTCAATCTCGATGCTATGTCGACGCTGATGAACATGACAGGAGCGCGAAAATTATTAGTACCGCCTATCTTAGGATCGACTAGTTCATTTTTTCAGCGTCAGCTGTTCATTTTTTCAGCGTCAAGGCTGCCCGACTCTGATGTGTAATATTGTTGTAGTGTCAACTCGTAAAGGAATGGGCTTCATGAACATATTAATTATGACCGGCTAGTTTATGTTCGGGAACAATATATAGGAAGATCATAAACACGCATGCTTAAAGTTAATCGATAATAGGCTAGGTTAAGGTGGTTCGTTAGTGAGCTTGATTAACATTTTTTTTAATATTGTAATTAATGTATTTTCAACCACAATATATATATACTACTTTTATGTTGTATAATTTACAAAGAACAAATTATTTGTTAATTTTTACATTTTTCCTTTCATACGTAATTAATTCTATCTAATGTTTAATGATTGTTTAGAAGAGATCTGAATTATTTAATATATATGACTTGATTATAAAATTGTGTTTTGATAATTGTCACATTCATTAGTCAAACTTAGTTGTTATGGTAAATACAACATTCTAAATTTTAGTAGTTCTAATGAGGTCATGTTGACTTGGTGTTGTTCTTGCTTTCAAAGTAATTATATGCAGTTAAATTAATTGGCACACCAATAAAAAGGATATTCTATGTTTGATTATAATGAGTTAAAACAACTTTATTAAAGGTGGTTTCATGTCTATACTACTCAAATGGAGTATTCAAACAAAGACATTATTTAGGAGGCATTTGGTTCATTGTTATCTTAGAAGGCGTTTAGTTCAATATTATCTTGATGTTATGTTATGTTATCTAGAGAAAGTAATTGCTTAGTTTAATGATATATATAAATAATCTTCTATTAGACTATAAAATTATTAATCAAAAGATGACATCTAGGTTACATAATATAATATCAAGATAACAACGAACCAAACGCCCCCCTTAGTGTTATGTTATGTAATCTAGATGTCATTTTTTAACTAATAATTTTATAATCTAATAGAAGATTATTTATAGATGTCATTAAACCAAATGATTATTTTCTCTAGATAACATAATATAACATCAAGATAATATTAAACCAAACGCCCCCTTAGAAGAGTCTTAACATGAAGGCAACTTACAGATAATCAGATATTGATATTTATAATTAATTAATAAAGTCTAGTAGGCATAACATCTAGATTACATAACATAACACCAAGATAACAACAAACCAAACACCCCTTTTAGTGTTATGTTATATAATCTAGATGTTATCTTTAACTAATAATTTCACAATCTAATAGAAGATTATTTATAGATGTCATTAAACCAAATGATTGTTTTTTCTATATAACATAATATAATATCAAGATAACATTGAACTAAATGGCCATTTAGAAGAGTCTTAACATGAAGGCAACTTACAGATAATCAAATATTGATATTTATAATTAATTAGTAAAGTCTAGTAGGAAAAACAAGAAAAAAAATTTTATAGTTAATTTATCAAGGCCTACATGAGGATCCATTTGCAGGGGTGAGTAGAAATAACAGAAAACTAAAAAATCGAATTGAACCTACATAAATTAAATAGAAATTTTTGGTTAGCCAAACTAATAGGTTAGGGTTAGATTTTCATCTTACATAATCCTATAGCTCCAATTTAGAGTTAGGTTTTTACTATAAAAAAAAAATTGAAGGTTAACTGAAGCCGTTTAATTACACAATATATCAATCTATTGCGCTAGCTAAACTATTTTATTAAATATTATATCTTCCATTATCATAGTAATAAACTTGTAAATAGTAGTAATATGATATATTTTCAGATGCCATACTATTTAATTTTATTTATGTATTAAATATTTATTCTTAATTAATTACGCTATATAAATTTAAAATATTATAAAGCTTACATATACACATTTGAGTTAAAACTCAATCAAAATCTATTTAAAAAAATATTTCATTAGTAAATTATTAGAATTATATTTTTACCTTTAATAGTACATATTTTTTTCTTTCTCAATGTCACACTATAAAGCGCTGATCTGTTCTAAAATTAATTCACATCGCAGATGTCTCCTTCCTTTGCCACCACCTAAATATTAAAGTTTTAAGATTTTCACTCAAAATATATTTAAATATCCTTAAAATAATATGATGAATGACTCAGATTTTTTGTAACCTAACTATAGTTAGGTTATTGAAAATTTATGATTACTCATTATAATGAAAATAAGTTAAAGTATATGTATGTGAGATTTTGTAATATCTTGAGCGTGCATATGTAATTAGCTAAGAATGGATAAGTAATATATAAATAAAGCTAAATGGTGTGGTATTTAGGTAAATATCCTTATATTTTTTTACTTTCTTTTTATTCGCACATTCACATATATATAAGAATGTTCAATCGGCTATCCACCTGTAGTTTTTTTTTTTGTACTTGAGTATTAGCATTAAAATTTTTAATTAAGATATATAATACCTTGGATTGATTAATTATATAAATGATAATATTATTTTTATAATTTAGGTATAACTTTTTATATGTATTAAATATTTTATTAATATTATTGATAATATTTATATTTAGTATTATTATGAATACTTTTTCAGTATAAATTAATGCAAAATATTTTATGGTATATAATTTTTTAAATATTTTTATAATGTGTTTTAAAACAATAAATGTATGGTTACAAATTGATAGTTGCAGTGAACTTTACTATTACATCTATTCCGATTTGGATTTTTTAATATTGAAAAGTCAATCGGTACGATTTAAGTTTTGGATTTTATATTTCAAAGTAACTAACCGATGTTAAGTATTACCCATATGTATTGCAAAAGGATGCACATACCACCACCCTTACCAAAGTATCGATCTACAAGATGCATACAAAAAAGATGTAAGGTGACGGAAATCCGACTACAAACACCAAGAGGAAAGTTTGAATCGTTGTAAATGAAGGAGCCCGAAAGATGCATCGTAGTATTTCATGACATGGACGTTGACCTTTGTTAATCAACTAAAGAGAAACAACAATGCAATAAAAAAAATTAAATGACAGTTAGAGAAATTTTTAGTGTCTTTGGATTGCAAATTAATTTGATTATGTTGTGGCGCAATTAAAGATTCCTAGGACTTCGACACAACCAAGGCGTGATCGATAAAGAACTTTCCTTCAACCATATTGAAATTGAATAATCGATGCATCAAGTATAATTTGTTTGGCACCCAAAGCTTCTTATAAATGTTGCATAAACCCCATATCGCATTAGCAATGTTTGAAGTCACATTTTTTTAGTTACGTGGCTTGTGCATATATTGATCTAGAAGATCCCATCATTCACATTTTATTGTGATGTAGAAATATATGGATAAAGGGAATGTCATGGTGAAATATAAAAGTAACATAAACATATGAAAAAAATAAACATACAAAGAAAATCTATCAGCAGAGATAATGTATACCCGTTCAATGTCCTCTACGTGGATATCACATTCTCCATATCTCCTAAAAACCTAAACTCAGTTGATGTAGTTTTGTAAGTGAGTGACACTTTTGGAGTTCGTCCCAAATAACAACTCTAAATAATTGTAAATGTTTTTGAAACAAAAATATAATTCATTTCATAATAACTTTTATAGTCAGAATCACATAAGATTATATATTTTTATAGATATTGTGATGCAACTAACTTATATAAATGATAATATTATCTCGTTGACAATATAATCACTCAACTATAGTATTACGCTAGTAATAACTATGCCGCAAATGCATAATACTAATAAAAAAATTGTGGAAGCATTTAGATCTTCAATTTTACAATCATATGATAGACAATAGCTAATTGATGTTCATCACATCGATTCTAGCTTTGTGCCAATATATTAGGAGATAATATACTTCTAATATAATAAATTTTTTATAAACATTATCCAAAACTCAAAGTCCTTGTTGAAAACTAATCTATATATCATTTTACCTTTGCATCATTCAACATTAACTCCCATATTTTGATTAACTATCATGTAGAAAAGAGAAAGCTAATTTGATGACAATTATTAGGAACTACCTGCCATAGGCATGCCTCCATAGAATATATAAATTCCTCACAATGCAATGCGGAGGTGCAAATTTGGATAAAAATCACATCAAAATTAAAACAAGGATGCAAACTAATATAAGAAAGAAAAAATTGAAGAACACCAAACTTTCTTGAAAAATCTAAAAACAAGGGAAAAAACTATTACCACTCAAAGAGAAAATAATACTATTCATCAAGAGTCCTTCAAGAGTTCATGACAAAAGAGCATACTCTCATATTATAATATATTCTTAGGCCTCAATTGGTTCGAGCTTTTCTTTTGGACAAAAGAAAAAAAAAATATTTTTTAAGTTTAATAGGAGAAAAAATTATTTTAATATTAGAAAGTTTATAGAATGTGAAATAGTTTCAATTCTAATATTCGTATTTGTATTGGATGTGAAATAAATGTAATTTTTATAGTTAAAATTTGTGTTGGATAAAAAAATCATCTCGAAACAAACGAGGCCTTAGAGTAGCTGCTCAAATCAAGGTTTTTTAAAAGATTAAAATCAAAACTTTGGATGATGTATTTATATTCATCTTTATAACAAACTAATTCATGAAAATTAATAAATGAATAGTTACGCTACATTGATCGATCTTTTCATCAACTCATTTGATGGTACTTTCATCATCTAATGGCTTCTTCTTGATGCAATTGCCCTTATCTCTGTTTCATTAAGCAACACCGTTTAATGCGTCTTAGTCTGCTGCACATGTTGCACTAAATAGACAAACTTTTATCATTAACAGTCGATCTAATCCTTTGATGGGGCAAAAACTATTACTGTTCATGAGTTCTCCAATAAATCCAATTATCTACCCGCAATCAATCATTCATCCATCCCATATTATACAAATTAGATGGCTCCACGTGCACACACACATCATGAAGAGCTTGAAACTAACAAAATATTTGTTTAGAAATTTATTCATATATATATCATAGAAATCTTACTATATTATATACCACAGATGTACAAGCTCTTCACATAAGCAATTAAAAATATCACAATGTAAAATTTTGTGAAAAATATGAATAATATATATAATATACTGACATTTATGCAGTATGTATATAAAGCGTTCATTTTTTCATTACTTAAAAAACTCGAAAGGCACCACGAAGAATTTACAGTTAATTATATAATTTGAGTAGACTTAATTGTAATAGAAAACTCCATGCATCCCCTTGAGTAAACAAGAATTTATATGTGATTAATAGTACCAATTTTTTGTATACCTGTACCATAGACCTCTGAAGTACAAACAAATGCTATTAAAAAGGACTAGCTTGAAGGCCCGCAATACTAATTATACATCTAAATGAATAGCCTTAAACAGCTATATATCTATAGTTCATTGTAATCAGTATACTACTAGTTTTCTTTCACTTTTTAGTACAACTCCATTTCCTTAATAGAGGGAAACAAATATAATAAAGCTCTTTAATTCTTGGGTTGGTGGTTTGCGTTGGATTCTGTAGCCAGCCAGCTGCGAACCGGCCCATTTACATCCCCACTCTGAGGCTGGTGCGCCTGACCTGACCCGAATCAAGCTAACCATCGTACGCATAAATTATAATAACCACCCCCCTCTTCTGTATCTCTCACGGGGCCCTCTATGATGTGTCACCCAATTTAAAGTCCAATCAATGTGTGCCGAGTAAGTGCGCGAGTCTGCTGTAACAAGCATAACAACGAGTAAATATTGTTTCATGTTATTTTCTAGTTATTTTGTTCATTTTCTTCGTCATTTTGAAAAAACAATTTATAGCAATTTTGTTTAGTTTGTATGCATATACAAAATTAACAAAGATTCATACAAAAGAAAAAAATGTTAATACAAAGTAAAAAAAACTGATACAAAGCATATAATTTTTTTTTTATTTTGTAAATAGATATTTTGTTATTTTGTATTGATAATTTTTGACTTTGTATAGATCTCTTGTCTTTGTATAACAATAAAGCAAAAAACAGTCATAAAAGCTTTTATAGAAAGATAAATAATGGCACTAATTAAACAGCTAGGAAATAGCTCGACATGGAGTTTCATTGCTGTTACTAGTATGGGCAAGCTGGCGTGCCCCGCACTATTGATTGAGCACTCAATGGGTGATGCGATGAGAAGGTTGCACCGAATAATTTTTCTGTCTACTCTCTTAATTTTCTCTCATTTTCTCTTGAGAAATTTTGAAAATATTCTTCAATTGAGAGTAAATTAAAGAAAACACGATTAATGTGAAAACTAGCTACTTATGTAGCATGTTAAAAGAAAACCTATTTTTATATAAGAATTAATTTATATAAAATATGAAATAAAAATATTTTTATTACTATAAATTATTATAAATGTAATTACTGAAAAGCCCCACCAATTAATTAACTAATAATTAATAATTATTATTTAGTTTATGATTTTCTTGATAAAAATTTTATATTTTGAAAATTTTATAATAATAAAATTCATATAAATTATAATTATTATATATATAATAAATTTAATTTAATAATTTTTATTAATATCTAAAAGATATTTTATTTTAAAATTATTCCAACCCCCCTCTCTCTTTGTCTCTCTGTCTCTCCCCATCTCTTCCTCCCTCCCTCCCTCCTTCCCTCCCTCTCTTGTAGGCATTTGTGCACTTGTGCAGAGGGTGACGAGTTGCCCCTCTCTCTCCCTCTCGCGCTCTTCCCCTCCCCTCCCCCTCCCTCCCTCTCTTGTAGGCCGGCCCGGACGGTGACGGGCAGGCACCACTGCCGCGCCCTCCACACAAAATATTAACACAAACTTTCTTTGCTCATGCTGTAGCAGTGATTGAAAAAATATGTTTAAAACAATCTACTCAAATTTTAACAACAGAATATCTATTTCTTTAAAAATATAAAAATTCAGCTCCTCTGTGTGTGTGTGTGTGTGTGCATACCGTCCCCAAGCTCTCGCTCTCTTTCTGCTTTCTATCCTCTCATTTACTCCCTCTCTGCCATGCATCCCCTCTGCTCCCACCTTCCCTTTTCGTACGACCACTTCCAGGTGCTCTACCTCAGATCACGTCTCTTCTAGTCTCCCTCCTTCACGTCTTTAACCTTCACTTCCTCTGCTTCTATATAAATCAAACCTTGATCTCCCTAAAGTAGTCATTTCCTATACTTCTCATCATTTCATCATTATCGATTACTATCATCATCATCATCACCTTCTCATCTTCGATCTTCTTCTTCTTCTTCTTCGACAATGTCTTCTCTTTGGGTGGAGCGGGCCGTGAATGCCTTGGGAGGAGAGTTGGGGTGGGACTTGCTAGCCGATGACGCCGCCGGAGAGCACGGCCTCCCGCCGGGATTCCGCTTCCATCCGACCGACGAGGAGCTCGTTACCTTTTACTTGGCCTCCAAGGTCTTCAATGGTGGCCACAGCGGTGTTGACATCGTCGAAGTTGACCTCAATAGATGTGAGCCTTGGGAACTCCCAGGTACAATTTTTTTTTTCTTTTCAATTTCAATATTAAACTATAGGGACTTTTCTATATATATATATATATATATATATAACTATAGAGCTTAGAATATCAAGGGCAGTAAGTTATGATTAAAAATAAATTTATATTCTAACAAGCAATTTTGCACTAACTTAATATTTTTACTTTTATATTGTATATGATTTAGAGCTAGCCACCAAAATTTAAACTTAAAAATTTATCGTGTCAATTTGCCATCTTCATGAGAAATGGATTCATTAGGAAATCAAAAGCCTAACAAGAAGAGTAATAATGGTTAATGCAGAGATAGCTAAGATGGGGGAGAGAGAGTGGTACTTCTTCAGCCTCCGGGACCGAAAGTACCCGACCGGTCTTCGGACTAACCGGGCGACGGTGGCTGGCTACTGGAAGGCGACCGGTAAGGACCGCGAGGTCCAGGCGAGCGCCACCGGCGCCCTTGTTGGCATGAAGAAGACCTTAGTCTTCTACAAGGGCCGGGCTCCCCGCGGCGAGAAGACCCGGTGGGTTCTCCATGAGTACCGCCTCCACGGCGAGCTCTGCCTCCGGCAAGCTTGCAAGGTTTCACACCATGAAACCCTTTTTTGGATTCATCATGCATCAATTAATTTATCATTCATCAGAAGATATAAGATGATATATATATAATAATTTATGATTTTTCAGGAAGAATGGGTCATATGCAGAATATTTCACAAGGGAGGAGGAGAAAAGAAGATCAGCGGGTTCTATCACAACCCTAGCTGCTTCCTTGAGCCTCCTTCTTCCTCTCTACAATCTTCCTTCTCCCCAGTCCAAGAGGATCAATCCCTAGAACACTCCATCCAATCCTTACTCATGACCCAAACCCTAATTCACCACCATCCTCTCTTGCCGGAAACCCTAGAAAACTGCCCTCTCTTCTCCCTTCCTGGTCCTTCCCAGCCCCACCACTTCCAACCCCTCACAAACCCTAATCAGGAGGAATACTTCACAAACTGGCTCGAACCCAACCCACAAAACCCTAACCCTCCCTGCTACGAGCTGGCTCGCAGCCATCTTGGGCCAGCCAAACATGGAGAAGGAGCGCCGATCCTCGACGAGCCCATGATGGGGCCCTGCTTTGTCGTCAGATCTGGACCGTTGGTTCCTTGAGTTCATCTCTTGAAGCAAGATTTTGTGCTTATATGGGTGCTTTGCTGTACTAGAGCTAGAAAGCTCCCTGCAAATTGGTAGTTTCTGGTATGTCTTGCGTGATGCTGGCTAAATGACTGAGGATATTTTTAATATAACAGCGCATTGGGGCTAGCTATCAATTAATTAATATTTTCTATATATTTCATATATGCATGATAATTAAATTTACTCGTTTGAAGATTATTTCAAATTTTACTGATGCAAAATATATAATTTTAATTTGTATGCGGCACTAAATCAACTTTTATAACATATATAAAATCGATTTAACTCAAGATATATAATTTTATATCATGTATTTATGCATTTATGTATGCAAAAATAACACTCTAAAATCACTTTATTTAATTTTACACAAATATGATGCATACGTTTGGTTATTATTATCAATGTAATGGATACATAATCTTTATGTTAATTTGTTCAAATATATATAAAGCAAAAACATCGAGATTGTAATCAAATTATATGCACTGAGAATTAGATATATACGATCAATTACATATTTAATATATATATATATATAATTTTAGGTATTTAATGCTATAATATTTATAAGATATTTATTTGTTTAATAAGTTTAACTTTAATTAATAGGATAATATTTTTGTCTTTAAAATAATATATAATGTGAAATAATAAATTTTAGCATGTGTTCAAAAATGTAAGCAGTTCTCATTAATTAAATAATTTCTTAATTATCATGTGATATACACATATATAATATAACAATATATGAAAGTAAAACTACTTAATTTTTATATGTGATGTGAGCTAATATAAAATTTTAACTTTAATTAATATTTGCATAAAATATAATTTAATAATTTAAATTAATTATAATTGGCAAAAAATATAATTTTATTATCTAATTATGCTATTATAAGAAAGATAAATTACAGTTTATGTACATACATTCAATTAAAATTTATATAGGGAGCGTTTGGCTCAATGTTATTTTGATGTTATGTTATATATGTTATATAGAAAAAGTAATTATTTGGTTTAATGAAATCTATAAATAATTTTCGATTAGATTATAAAATTATTAGTCAAAAGATGACATATACATTTCATGACATCTACATTACATAACACTAAGGGGGCATTTGGTTCATTGTTATCTTAGTATTATGTTATGTAATTTAGATGTCATCTTTTGACTAATAATTTTATAATTTAATCGAAGATTATTTATTGATATCATTAAAAAAATAATTATTTTTTCTAAATAATATAACAATATAACATCAACATAATACTGAACTAAACGCACTCTAAGATAACATCGAACCAGACGCCCCATAAAATATAACATGATTTTACTTCATATATATATATTATATATAATTCATTTTGTTTGTGAGGAAATCTGAAAAATCATAATTTTATACATGTTACAAACCTAAGTTAAATTTTATTTGGGGGAAATGTACTAAAGTACTAATAAATTAATTGTGTGGGATGTGACGTTGGGGTCCTGTCATCAATTTTTTTGATAATAATATAATAATAATAATTATTATATGTTTGTATTTTATGATATAAAAATAATAGAGGGGGGGGGTTTATTTATTATATTAATATATAAGAGGGTGGGGTGGTGGTGATCAATCTACGTCACGTAGTGCATGGTGATTTGATGGCATGCAGGAAGAGGGCCGGCTGCATGGATGCATGACGTGGGGCTTCTTAATTTAGCGGACGCGATTGACGTGACCACCGACCGTACGCTCTACGAGTGGCGCCACATTGTCTATTGGCCCCTTGCCATCTGCCCGTGTGCGTATATATATATATATATATATGTAATACTAAAATTTCATTATTATTTTTTATATTAACTATTAAAATTATATAAAAATTATAATATTTATTAAATGGTTTATGATTTTATTGCATAGATTATTTATAAGATATATATTTTTTTAATAAATTTAATGGCCAATAGAATATAATATAATATTAAATATATAAAATAATTACATATTAGTGAGATATAACTAGAATACGGTTTTAAGTTTTGTTGACTAGAATGTTTGCTTCATCAAATTCATTTATGAGTTTTATTTCAGAAAACAATTTATGTTTTTATTTTAAAATTTGTTAAAACTTAAATTTTTAATTCAAAAATTAAAGTTGAATATAATAGTTATTAAGTTGAAATTATTAAAACTGAAATTATCAAAAATTACTGAAAATGAATTTTTTAATTTGTATGCAAAGTCAAAATTAAAACCAAATTTTAATTTTTAATTATATGATAGAACTGAGGAACATATGGTAGCCGAGATAATGCCAGTGACAAATTAAATATATAATGTTTTATGACACTGTGTATTTAAAAGAATATGAGGTGGCAAAATCAAGATTCTCAATGAAAAATATTATGAATGGTTTGTAACTATGTGTATATAGATTGGGAACTGATCAATTGTAAAAGCTGCTACACAACTTAATAAAATAATTAGAAATTTATAATTTTTCTATAGAGCATTTGGTTCAATATTATTTTGATATTATGTTATGCTATCTAGAGAAAATAATTATTTAGTTTAATGATATTTATAAATAATCTTTAATTAAATTATAAAATTATTAATCAAAAAATTAAATTATAAAATTATTAATCAAAAGATGACATATATGCTACATAATATTACACTAAGATAACAACAAATCAAATATCTCTTATGTTCAATTTAATTCATTATTTTTTTTAAAGTTAATATGTGCAATTTAATATTAATATTAATATTTCTGCATAATATGTTACGTATATTAGATATGTGATTTTTACTATGAGTGTGATATGGCCATCTCTTGATCTTTTAATATCCTTAAAAAAAATTACCTAACTCTTATACTTTTTATTTACTTATTTTAATGTAATATTATATCAGACTGATTTATCTGTATACTAATTTGGTCGATTTTTGATAATAAATTGATACAAATACTCATTTTTAGCAACAAATAATAAGAATGCTGATTGAATTTTTGTTTTTAATTTCATAATTGACACTAAAGCATTATTTGTTTAAGAATTTAAAATTAATTCGATTTAATTTTAAATAGGCATATCACATCACACATAAAATTTAATATTAAAAATTAACTTTATTTCATATCTTATACACATTACCAAAATAATAATTAATTTATATTACATTCATCACATATCCCGATATAATAACTAACTTTATTTCACATCATTCACAACTTTTAATAAAAAATATCTCTATCTAAATTTAATTTTAATATTATTAAATTTAAATCTTACAAATAAATAGACTATTGTTTAACATAAAATCAACTTAAAACTAATTCTCTTGTATTGTTGGTTTTCTATGTAGAATTTGTTTTTTTAAAAAAAAACTTTCATGCAGAGTGTGTACTTTTATGAAATTAAATTTGTTTGGGATTCCTTCACAGGTGAAGGAAAGGCATGGCTTCTTTGCCTCATGCTTCATGCCAGCAGGAAGGCATAAAACAAGGAAAAGTGGGTAGATTTAATATCTTAAAAAGTACTTATAATATTATTTTAATTTAATATAAATAAAAATTTTATGTCGATATTTATATGTATTAGAGTGCGTTCGATTTATTATTATGTTAGTATTATATCATGTAATTTAGATGTTACTATATATAGATGTCATTTTTTAATTAATAATTCTGTAATTTTACAAAAAAATATTTATAGATATATATCATTAAAATAAATATTTTTTTTCTTTAAATAACATAATATAATACCATGATAACATTGAATCAACTGCCCACTTAAATGTTTTCACATTTAATATAATATGAGTAAAAATATTACTTATGTTAAAATTATATTTAACATGAGCACATAAATCGATGTTAATATTTAAAAAATTATAAAAATAGATAATTAAAAAAAATATTTAATTTCAGTAAATCACTTATGTTAACATGTTAAATTAAATACTTAATCATAATTATAAAATAATAATATAATTATATTAGGCATATTAATAATATGTGTTAAATTAATTTTAAAAATCTAAATAATTATTTAATACCTCACATATAATTAAACTTTTTATATCATTGTATTTCAAATCTTAGAAATTATTTAATATATATATATATATATAAACTAATTTATAGCTAGCATCTGAATTTATTTAACAATTATCTTCTAAAATAGTAGTTCACTTTGATATATAAATTTAAAAAGCATATTATATATATACTATAGTAATAGAAATAATATCTTAATATTCAATGTAAACATAATAATTATAACAAATATAAACCATTAACCAACATAAATAAACTAAAAATTATTTAGAGCATCAATTTTTAGTAGCAACACCGTCTTTAATGAATTGCATAATTAGTCCTTTCAGAGTAGTAATTAATATTAACTTCCTTTAAAGCTGCAATATCTGTTTTCATCTCTATGATTTTCTTCTTTAATTGTAAATTCTTTTGGACTAAATTCTTTTTT
The DNA here is from genome assembly GCA_002786265.1 of Apostasia shenzhenica. NCBI lineage: Eukaryota > Viridiplantae > Streptophyta > Magnoliopsida > Asparagales > Orchidaceae > Apostasia > Apostasia shenzhenica. The sequence continues at coordinate 173,851 of KZ452014.1, read as the reverse complement.
TCAGGATCCTATTGCATATCCTTTTTTTAACTCTTCCTCCGTAACAAGTAGTATATGAATAAATATGAGTAAAAATAATGCTCTATAATCTCAATATAACATGCATATGATTATATAGATGTTATTGCTACTAACTCCCGTAGCGGAGCCAAGATCTCGGACCAGGGGGTCAGGTGTGGCCGACAATTACGGGAAGGAGGAACGAGAGGTGCAAGAGATCAGTTTGAAGCATGCAGAAGGCTGAACAAAGATCATTGAACAAGACTCTGACTCGATAAAGAAGGCTAGATAGAGGCGACGTTGATCAGCGGGAACCTAATGATGGAGGCGACGTGAATCAACTACTAGCGATGCAAAAATTAATAGAAATTGATGGAGGGCCGGCTCAACACGAATCGACTACTGGTGACTAGAATTTCACTTTAGGGAAGAGCCGGCTCAAGTGATGGCTAAAGAACAGTAGTAAGAGAATAGAGCGCGATAATGAATAGAATACATAATTAATAATTAGTTAATTAAAACTATTATTATATTATATTATAAATAATAGGGTAAATTGCATCTAGGCTTTCGAGGTTAGAAGAGTATTGTAAATTGATTTAAATTTTTTAAAACTTCATTTGAGTCTTGAGATTGTGAAGGCACTGTAGTTTTAGTTCTGTTTTAAAATATCATTATTTTCACTATTTTTTGATTAAAAGTATGAAATTTGATTATTTTTTATTACTTTAAACCATTCACATATTTCAATGTTCTATTATACTTTTTTTCATTTTTTTAAATTTTAATTTCTCTTATTTCTTTATTTTTATACATTAAAAATAAAAAATAAAAATATTAACATCAATCTTTTTAAATTATATATATTCTAAAAAATTATAAAATTAACAAATAAGATTAACAAAAAAATTGACAATTAAATTTTAATTGAGACCAAAACAGTAGAGCTTTTGCAATTTCATAAATTAATATTAAGATTTGAAAAAATTTAAAATTAATTTGTAATGCTCATTTGACCTTAAGAGCCTGAATGTAATTTATCTTATATAATAAATGTTATAAAAAATTATATATACATATATATATATTTGTATAAATATAAATTAAAAAGAATTTAGGGGTGCAATTGCACCCCCTTGTTATACAATGGATCCGTCCCCGACTAACTCTTCCTACAATAAATAAATAAATAAATAAATAATAATTTTTAATAAATTATACTAAAAGTAATATATTCTTATATATTTTTTAATTGAGTCATCATCAAGCCAAGTATAGCAGTTAAGCTTGTAGATATTTAAGCTATTACGGTTTAGCAAGCATCTGTGAGCGAGTTAATTAATCTTGATAGTGGTCGTTCACTCTAAAATCGTCCTCATTATGCTTTGAACAAAATGAGATTAAACTATACATGGAGATCTTATACAGTTCTTTTAAAAATGAGTACGACTACAAGATTCAATCTTTCATTTCAATCAATTCTTTAGGTTGATGCAATTTGAAATTAAGTTAGATTGCCTCAAATTTTATACAAGTAGGTTCTAAAATATTTGTGGACTTTAAATTTAACTTAAAAATTTCTCTCTTTGAAGTACAAAACCCAATGCTAAGTTTGCCATTTCGAAGAATAAAATCCGGCGAATGATAAAGATGAAGAAAAATAAATATCATTTACATTTTTTTTTTCTTCACAGATGAAAACTTATTCGATCTCTATAAATAAGATTAAGCACGGGGTATCAACATTTGGGCAAATGTGATGCGAACGAGAAGTTGCCTTAGAGATTCTAATGCCCCCCAAAGCTGATGCAAACAACCTGGAATGCAAGATGGGAAAATGAATGGTTAAGAATATATAACACACTCAAAATAAATAATTAAATGTAAAAATTTATAGAAATTTGTATATTATATATAATATAATTATTTTTTAAAAGTATGAATATACTTATTTCAAGTTGGCGTGAGGTTATATGATTTTGAGTTCAAATTGAATTCAAGATGAACTGGAATAAAAATTTTAAATTTAAGTCGGCAGCTGCTCACTCTAACTCGACTCATTTATAATTAAATGCGATAAAATGAGAGATTTTGAACTATTTCATTCAAACATTGGAGGGACATTTCCCTCAAACAGTTTAAAAAGAAAATTCTCTCTCAGGGGAAAATTATTTAAAGAGAAAATTTCCTCTAATTTGTTGATACTGGAATGGAATTTCATTAGAAATATTAGAGACTGATTATAAAAAATATTTTTTTAATATTTTTTTGATATCTGTTCAATGTTAATATTTAAATGTAATGTTGGTTTTTCATCAATAAAAAGTAATATTGGAGGGAGCTTTTATTACAATTTACTAGAAAAATTAAAATAATATTTTTAAATGTAATTAGTTGTCTAAAGAATATTATACTATAAGCCTGGATTCATGTTTTATTCATAATATCATTATATTTTAAATTTTAAGTTTTAAAATTTTAAATATAAATACATGTAAACTTTAGATGTAATATCTTTCTAAGTTCTAATTTTAAAAAATTATTTATTGTTGTTCACATGTCACATAATTAATGACGTTGCATACAGAGACTTCCAACCTAGCTACTTTAGTATCAAAATATACATGAAATCCTATCTCAGAGAACGAGAAAAAAACTATTTCTATTCACCGAGAAATTTAATTTAAAACACCTCATTCCTACAAATATTATTCGAGGCCATCTTGTACATCCATGGCAAAAACTTTAGTAGCTAGGTCGTATCAGCAATGTAGTAGATATTTTTATGCCAATTTTTATTATATGCACATTTTTATTGTTACATATCTAAAAATTTGTAGGTTTGTAGAAATCTTTGTGAATGAGAAAAATTTTTTTATTGAAATGTGTCCTAGAGGATTTATATATATTTTATCATGCAATTGTGTGAAAGTTTTACATTAGATAATGTAATATTTTTTTTATAAATTAATGATTTTTTTTGAATTAGTTGGCATTGTTCTATTCTATATATATGGAATATTAAAGCTGAATAAGCTAAATTGGTGAAAAATTCTCAATTAGAATTAAGGGATGCTAATGAGAGTAATTAAAAGCAAGTGCTTCATCACTATCAAATCTATTGATTACAAGGGTGTGTGATGTGTAGAGGAAGAGTGAGGGAGAAAAATATTTGATATTTTGTTACAAGCTCTCTTTCTATATCGCACTTTAATTCAAGTTATTTACAAGTTTATTTATAAACTTCACATTCTAAGAGTATCTGAAAAATATTTGATGTTTAAGCTTTATTACGACTTAGTTTATCACAATTAAATTTCAAAAAATTCATTGTTTTCTTACCCACTTTAACGATTATATATCGATCATAAATTAAATTATTAAAAACTTAATTTGATGAAATTTTTTAAATAAATTTTAGGTTGGATCCAAGAAAGCATACATTGCATAAATTAAAAACAAAAAAAATTGTTGCAAATATTAAAAATTTTAAATGCAAAATGTTTTTTGTTTCAAATTTTTTCAAATTTGCTCTTAAAAAGCCTATTACTTACAAACCTCATTTTCTCTCTATATATTGAAAACCTCATCTTCTCTTCTAGTGAAGAGTTTTTTTTTTTTGATAAAATTTAGCAAAGCATTATCTATTCAAAAGTCGTGTATTAAGTAGGAGCCTCCTTAGAGAGTTTTCGAACAAATAGGCAGGTCTCTCGTTGAATGGAAAGAAACGTCACCAGTTAATCAACAGTGCTCTCATCGATAAAAAATTAATAATAAATTTACTTATTAGTTTATTGATTAATAGGGATCGTTTCGAAAACATTTTCATTGAGATCTCAAATTTCAAATCATTCAAGATTAACATTTCAAGTTTTTTTTTATCATAATTAATTCAAATATTGGATTAAGTAAAATTCAATGAGGGGGACCACAATGACAAGATTCAAATAAATAAAACTCATGTGTACTATGGGTCCAAGTTGAGGGACCCAGATGCAATTTTGTTTTAAAAGAACAAAGTTCGGCCCATAACATTTATATTGGGCCTTTGAAAGCCTCATAGCCAGAAAGCTGTGACCCTTTGGGCCGTGAAGCATTCTGTCAACAAGAAATCAAAGAATTCCCAAAAAAAAAAAAAAAAAAAAAAAATCAAAGAAGCATTTTCTTCTAAATTTCTGCTTTATCCCATAATTACTTTTAATTTTTCTGATGGAAAGTTATTTTAAATTTTTAACATACTAAAAAAAGGAATAAAAATATGTTTGACTTGTATGTTACTATTTTCATCTAGTTTAAAAACCTTAAATAATGAACAATTTTTAAAATAAAACTAATAGAAGAATATTTTATGCTCAAAATTTATATTTAATTAATAGAGTTGTTTTTAATCTGTCTTCTTGATAGATCAAAAGTCTTTCTAAAAAATTCCTTAGATTTATGCAAAAAGCTGCATGCAGTCGTGTGATAGTCGACTGCGAGCAAAAGGCGACGCATGGCCAGCATATCGGTTGTGTGTGGAAGTTCAATTCGGTGAGGTCCGTCATGCCCAGTTGGTCAGTTCGATGCTATCGCTATACACAAACGTCCAGTTTCAATGAGTACATCGATAAATCGAAGCAATAGTAGGCGATCTCTTATGGCTACTATTGGCTTAGTGAGAATGACCGACCCGTAATTAATGCTAATTGAAGAGTTGCACTGGTCATAAACTACGGGTTACTTGATATGACATTGAACAAATTTTAATATCTTGTATCCAATTATTAGAGTTGAGGTCAACTTTATAGAATTTCATTGGTTGAGCTCAAAACAAATAATAAAAATCAAAATTTGAGCAGATGTGATCCAATCTTCAAGGTTATTCATCATCAAATAAATAGAACAAGAATAAAGAGGTATTCTCTTTTCCATTTAGCTAGAGAGTATTAGGTGAAGACCCTTATTAAATAACTTTTTAATGGGTCACTAAAGAGAACAACACAAATTAAACTTTATATTATTCAATTGTGTTGCATGTAGTGACCTCGAATTCTCAGTGTACGTACGTAAAATCCTATAAATGTTTATTTTCAAATTAGTTATTTCTACATTTATTTTTTTCTATCTCGATAATCAAAGTATATTATTAAGAATTTTGTATTCCATCAAAAAGATTTTTTCAGTAATGTTGTTGAAAGAGCAACTTGTGTTCTCCCTTTAGCTCTTTCTTTTGCCTTGGACTTTAGATAGCTCTACGTTGATCATTGTCATCTTGCACGAACATACTCAAAGATGACCTGAAATTATACGAATTTGCTCATCTTTTGACCTAAGGAATGCTTACTGACTTATCCTTTTGAGAAATGATAAATGCTAGGTTAAAGATGAAGCCTCTACTGATTTAAAAATTAAAACACTAAAATCTTATTAGAGATGACTCAATATGACATTCATTTTAAGATGAATAACACAAGACAACAAAAATATACTTGAATGTGATGATGTTAATCCTTAATTTAGCACATCACATTTGCATCATATATGTGTCGTTGGCAAGCATCTCTTCGTGTGCAACCGAAGTGATACAGACCAATAAAAACATCTTATTCTAGAAAACCTAGTTGGCCACCTCACTTGTATTATCCCTTGCTGCCACCATTAAATTATGTGATATTATATGTTTTCTATCTCAAATATATATTTAGATAAAATAACATTTCTTTAGGGCTTTGCGTGAGCACTACCTTCTGATGTGTGTTATTTGTTATTCTCTGTTTTGTGGTTTTATTACTTGCTGGATATTTTTTTTTATATAACCTGATTTACTCTTCATGATGAATCATATACGTAAAAAATACAATCCCTAATGGCAATATTTTATTTTATTTTATTTTTTATATTTACTTATGCTTTTGTTCTCATCTTACTGCTGCTCAGCCATTGACTGCCTTGTTACAGTTGGACGGCCTTAAACTTGCTATCTTCCTCTTAGCCAGATAAAATTTATAGCAATTTTATTCTTATTTTTTTAAGTTTTTCTCTTGATTTGGGAATACTATTGTTGCTGCTACACACACTTCTCCTATCTAAATTTTCAACGTCTATTCTCCTAAGTGATTTCTCTTGCAAATACTCAAGAAAAAATCAAAAGAAAAAAGTTTGTGGTGTTCTTCAAAATGATAAGAAGCTCAATCTTTACTGTTTTCATTCCTAAAGCTTCTATTTTTCTTACAGCCAATTTTTGAGCCTCGGTTTGCCTTGGTTCTTTGAGTTTTCTAGTTATATTTGCTAAAATCTTTTGAAACTCTTGGATATTAAATGAGTTTATATTTTTTTGTGATAGTGTTTACTATGACATTCATCTTTTCATTCTAAAATTTCATATTGCCTACATATATAGATTATCTCATTATAATATTCTTTTATATTTGTGCTATAACTATAAAGCTTTCATGGCAAAAAAAAAAAATTCAAATTACAAGATTTTATCGAAAATATTATGTGTAATATAAGGTTTGATAATAAAATAAAATTTTTATTTGTTGCTCAGGTAGAAGATGATCAATATATTTTAAGGTTTTTTACCCGTATGACACAAAAAAATTTAATATTTGCTTATTAGACACTCTAAAATTAAATATTACATAACACACACTCATTTATTTTAATTTTATAACAAGCACACTCTAATTAAAAATTCCTACATTTTATTTGAGTAAATTATATCTAAGTTATGTTTTAACTTAAATAAGGTTCATCAGAATAAAATCTAACCCTCAGTGCATCTTAAATCAAATCTTACATGTTAAAATGTATTTAAATCTATTAATTATGTAAAATATTCTATTAAATGCCTATTTTAATAATGAGAAATTGGATGGACGATAAGATTTGATTTAAGATACACCGAGGGTTAGATCTTATTCCGATGAACTTTTTTAAGTTAAAACATAACTCAAATATGATTTATTAAAATAAAATATAAGAATTTTTAATTACTGTGTATTGGTTATAAAATTAAAATAAATGATTGTGTGTCGTGTAATATTTAATTTTAAGGTATTTAATAAATAAATATTGAAATTTTTTTAATATTACGGGTAAAATTTTTTATATTTTATCAGCAACGTGGATTCATTCGTGATCAACAACACACGTGCCAGAATAATGAAATGCAAGTGGAGAGTGGAGACTCTCCTCTACTCTACACGCTTGCCTTCAACCGTGCCGGCTCATTTATTGGACCAGTTTCCAAAAACAAAAAAATGGCTCATTTATTGCCCTCTAATGTACAAAATAAAATCAATTTATAATATTAAAAAAGTATTTAAAGTATAAAATAAAAAAAGTAATGTATTAAAAATAATTAGAAAAAGTAAATTAAATAAAATTTATATATTTAAAATTATATAAATTATGATAAAAATTAGTTTAATATTAGTTTTATTTTTCTTATAACAATGTCAAAGACAAAAGTTGATTAAATTTAACAAATTAATTTTAGACAAAATATGTTTTTTATTAAGAAATATATAATGTGTAAGATATTAAAAAATTTATATTTTTATTTTAAAATATATGTATAAAAATTTTATTAGTTTTTAATATTAATTATTTTAAATATATTGGATGAACACCACAATGTTTTATTTTACTTGAAAATTGCGATATTCTTAACATTAACATGTATTGCCCTTTTTAATGAACCTCTTTTGGCTTTATTCAAATATATATGCAGAGAAAATAAAGACCGGTGAATTTTTTATCAAAAAAAAAAAAGACCGGTGAATTTTCGTAGAACATTTAAAAAATATTTTTGTGAAGAATATGAAAATATCAGCCTTTTTTATGAAAATATCAGCCTTTTTTCAAGTAGATTATATAATTGGAAAAAAATAATCACCGATCAATCAAGAAATTCCGCATTAAAAATATATAAAAAATATTTTGGGAGAAACCAATTCTTGGGGCCAATAATAGAAGATTACAGCGCCCAAAATTAAGAGCGTTAATATGAATCTAAGATCAAAATTCGATCAAAAATTAAATCAATTTTAAATCGAATTAAAATTAAATCGATATAAATGAGCCGACTAACGAGCCAAAGGTTTAACTCGATAATAATTTCAAGCCGATTTTGAGCCGGGGTAGGCTCGGTTCGATCCATCTCGAAATCAGCTCGAATTAAAATACAATTTATATTATAATACATATATATAATTTATGTATATATATATATATATATATTATAAACTGAGCCGATCTCGAGCCGGATCTAGTTGAGTTTACCTAGCTCTAGATCTGCTAAAAAAAATTGAAATTTGATTCATTTTTGAGCCGGCTCGAAAATGAATCGAAATCGGCTCGAAGTCAATTGTAATCGACTCGCGCCGGCTCAAAGTCGATTGGAATCTACTCGAGCCGGCTCGAAGTCGAACCCAATCGAGTTGATCGAAATGTGATCAATCCGATTTCAAGCCGGTATTGGCTCCGCTCGAAATCGGATCAGTAACCACCTTGCCCAAGATTCTTTTATTTTAAGTAAATATTCCAATTTTTTAGCAGAGATTCTTTTTTTAATTGAACAGACAATGAATCTTATTTTCTTAATCGTAATTTCTTAGATGAAAACTCGAAATAATTAGAAGTCCAATACTAAAATAAAAAATAAAAGGTATGAATATATTGTAATAATATTTTTAAAAATTTATATATTATAATATAAAATTATACAAACAAATTTTGATAATAAATAATATTTATGGTATTTAAGTTTAAAATAATATAGAAAAATTTTGAATAATAATTATAATTTGTTTGATCTCCAAAAAAAACTCTGTAATACATGAGACATAAAAGTTAAAATTTAAATATAATTTTTATAAATTTATAACTTATGTTAATAAATTAGAACCTATTAATAAAAATGAATTTATTATTGATCAATAAAAAAATTGCCTAAGATAATAACTGAGATCGTTACTGGTATTAGCGTATTTTGAAATTAACTAATTAGGATGTTATATTAGAAGTATATTGAGAGTTTTAATATATTTGAAAAATTTCGAGGACAAAATTTATTAAAAAAGAGAGAATTGTAATATTTCAAAAATTTAAATTTAATGTATATTATAAATTAAAATTATACATACAAACTTAGACAATAAATAATATTTACGATATTTGAATGTAAAAAAATATAAAAAGATTTTGAGTAATACCGATGATTTATTTGATTCTAAAACAAATTTAGAATATATAAAATATAAAAATTAATTTAACTTTTATAGATTTATAATTTATGTTAATAAATTAGAGTTTATTGACAGAAATAAATTTATTGTGAATTAATAAAAAATTTATTTAATATCATGATAGCTACAATTTATTTAAAAAAGGATTTAAAAAATATATTATTTGTCAATTGTCACCTGTATAAGAGTAATTTACTCAAATTTTATTCTGGATTTTTTTTTTATAAATAATTTTATTTCTGATTTTAACTATACTGTAAACTTTAAAGCTCTATTTGGCATTGCTGTGCTGTATAAAAAAATGTTGTACTATATAACTATATAAAAAAGTGCTGTTGAATAAAGCTGTTTTATACGTTTGATAAACTACTGTCAAAAGCTGCCATCAAAAGCAGAATCGTTTGGTTAAACTGCTGTGTTGTCTAAAATATTTTTTTTTTTAACTAAATTAAATATCATTTAAATAGTTTTTATTACGTATATTCTATAAATATATAATAATTAATTCATTCTATTAAATAATTAAATTTATGTGTCATTAATTTTATAATATATTTTATATTATTTTATAATTTATTTACATATTACTTATAAAATTTTAAAATAAATTTTATTGATTTTATATTATATCTATATAAATATATATATTTTTATTTTACTATATTAATAATATCATTTAATACATTTAAAAAATAAAAATATAAAAATTACGTCAATTGCATATTTGGTCTAATGACGGGACGCGAGGAAGAAAATGAAAGAAAAAATTAGCAAGATGCGTTCGATTAGAGATAAATAATGTTAAGAGTATTTTTTGTCCATAATTAATTAGAACACAATCACTTTTTCAAAAAATATATTTTTTTATCTTTTATTTACAGCTATTTTTTTTAAATTTTTGATAACCGAAAACGGTTAAATAGCTATTTTACTAAATATAATTTTTATATTTTAGTTATATAAAAAAATATTTTTTAATACCAGAATTTTTTTCCAAACGCAGCCTAAATTGCAATTAAGATGAAATGTTGCACACTGATTCAGAGGCTAACGTCAGATCACAACAGACAAAAGCACGCCGATCCATCACAGATGCCAGGGAGAAAATTAAAAGTAGAAAATTTTTTTTTGATAGAATAAAAAGTAGAAAACTACAGGAGGACGTTACGTTTTAGGCAGGACCCATCCTGACCGTCCATTCATCATCATCATCATCATCGTTTATTGTACGTCTAAAGTGAACTCCTCCATCGCCGGCAGGACAGCTGGCCCCAGCGCGATGCGGCTCAGAGGCCGTTTCGATACCAGAAGACACCATTGGGGGTGTCGTTCCCCTCGTCGGGCTCGACGTAGATGCACTCCTTGGCCTCCCGCCACATTGCCTTGACGACCGGCGTGTCGTCAAGGCGGTAGTACTTGCCGAGGACTGGCCGGATGACCTTGGTGGCCTCCATGGCGTGGTAATGCGGCATCGTGGAGAAGAGATGGTGGGCGACGTGAGTATCGGTGATGTTGTGGAAGACCCGGTTGAGGATGCCGTAGTCACGATCGACGGTGGCGAGGGCGCCGCGGAGCCAGTCCCACTCCGACGAGTCGTAATGGGGAAGGGCTGGGTGGGTGTGCTGCAGGTAGGTGATGAGGACAAGCCAGGCGTTCACGACGAGGAGGGGGATGCCGTACACCCTGATGATCCAAGCGAGGGAGAAGGCGGTGGCTAGGCGGTACAGCAGGTAGAAGACGGCGATGACGCCGGCATCGGAAATGAAGATCTGGGCGCGCTCGCGGTCGTTGTATATGGGGCCGTAGGGGTCGTAGTGAGTCGCAAAGCGCGGGTACGGTCGGCCGGAGACATTGAAAGCCAGGTAGAGAGGCCAGCCGAGGGTGAGGGTGAAGACGAGTGTTAGGACGCGCCCGGGCGGGTTGTTGAGGTAGGCGGAGTACCATGGGAGAGACGACCGGTTCTTTGGGACGAACACCTCATCGCGGTCGAGGGATCCGGTGTTGGAGTGGTGGCGGCGATGGGAGTATTTCCAGGAAAAGTAAGGGACTAGGAGGAAGGAATGGAGGACAAGGCCGACGACGTCGTCGAGAATGGAGGAATCGGAGAAGGCGTGGTGGCCGCATTCGTGGGCGATGACCCACACGCCGGTGAGCACGCAGCCCTGGGCGAACCAGTAGAGCGGCCACGCGGCCAGATGATATGGTGAAGGGACTTTGGGGAGGAGGGCGAGGGCGAGGTAGAGGAGGCTGCCGGCGATTACGAGGTCGTGGACTACGTAGGAGAAGGAGCGGACGGCGGAGCGCTGGAAGCAGTGGGGCGGGATCGCCTGCTTGATCTGGCTCAGGGTGAAAGGGGGCTTCTCGTAGGGAACGCGCTGGTGTGGGTCTTCGCCTCCTTTCACATCCCTTTCACGTCGGAGCTCCACCTGCCCCGCGCTCTCCACCGTTGTCATCCGTCCGCCGGCTCCCATTTCCTTCCTCTGCGAAAGGACAAAATTAAAACAAAAGGGCACGCATGCGGTTAGGTTTCACTTCTGAGAAAGAAGGACCGGGTCATTTAACAGCAATGGAAGAGCGCAGACCACGTCAAAATTCTGAAAAGGAGCGATTAAGAAATAATAAATTTAGCACATTAAAATTTCACAATTTTTTATGTTTTAAATAATATTTTATAATATATTTTAAATAATATTTTATAATATATTTTAAATAATATTTTAAAAAAATATAATTTTTTTTATAAAATAAATTACTGATAAATTTTTATAATTATTTTATATTGTATGTAATTTATAAATTTGTAATAAAAATCTTTATTTTAGTAGATTGAATTTTAAGTGAATTATGTATATAATTAAATTATTAAAATGAAAATTTTAATATTTAAAATCTATTTTTTAGCATTCAAAATTTATGAATTAGTTTTAGTATTAAAGTAATTTAAGATAAAAATGTTGTGTTTTAAATTTTACTAGTTGAAATTTTATTCAAAAATAATATAAATTTTATATTTTTTGATAAATAAAATGTGATATATGTAATTGCTCCTTTGTGTTAATGACATAAAAATTGGATTTAATTAGTAGTAATAATATTCCATAATAAGGTACGCATAGGTGAAAGATGACAAATTTTTTATAAATTATAAATAACTTAGCCCAATTTTATAAATATTAATAAAATTCAAAAAAAATAAAAAATTAAATAATAATATAAAGAATAATACATTTTTTAATAAATTATAAATAATAAAATTCTTTATAAAATATTAATTAAAAAAGTATAAAATAAAAGAAAATTCTTTACTTTATATAAATAGTAAAATTTAATCTCATATTGCTCAAGAGTGGTACTGTAACATGAAATTTTCTTCATATTACATTACTAAAGGGTAGCATAATTAGCGAAGCATGAGGTCCAACTGTCCAATTATAATAGTTGATCGGTTTTTTAGTTTGATCCCAATTCGAGTTAAATTAATTAAATTTGTATAGAAGTGATTTGCCATCGAACATGAAAATGAAAAAAAAAAGAAATGAAAATAATATGAATTCGACCTTGCAGTAATAAACAACATGCAGTATTCAAATTACTAGAATGAAAAATATCTCCATAATCATTTCCACTTGAAAACAATAAATGAAAAGTGAGGGCCATATTTGAGAATACAAGACAAAAAAATGCAAAGAAAATCTCATTCAAAATTCAATTAATTTTCATAAACAACTCGTTGGCGGTTCATAATTGACTTAACCCACCAACTCGTACTCAAATTTTCTTTAACAAGTTAAATTTGGAGTCAACCTATGTGTCACTAATACTCGAATATGTCCCACTTATATCTGATTAAATTAGGTTGAGTTCAAAAGTTTTGTCGAAAATTATCGCCGCTAAGCAATTTGGGGAGGGACACGAGGGAATAAGACCTCTTGTGCCATGTGCAAAGATTCCCTTTTTCTGCTTCAATTGGATCTCTTCAAACATTAATTGAACTAGAAATGAACTAATGATAGAAAAATGGAAATGAGCCAATGACTAAATGTGAGAATATGAGCCGATCATAAAAATAAATTAGAAAAAATCTTAGTCTTCCTTTGACGCTCGTGGTCAAAAAAGGTGGGGATTGATCACCAGGTGATGATCTTAAGAGAAATGAATTACTAAAGCAAAGTGCGGCTTCTGACAAGTTTCTAGGCCGAATAATGAGTGGTTACATCGAAAAGGGAGAGAGATCCTGAGCTATATAAGTAGATAACGTGATCACAAATGGTAGATGCGTCTTTTGAAAAAAAATAGTGAGGATAATTGAGCATACTTAGGCTGGAGTAGCACTGAGATGGGTGACCTCCCGGGAAGCACTCAAGTTACACAGCTTTCCTAAAGTCAAAGTGAATAATATTTTTACATTTGGATCATGGGACCAAATCCACACTAAAAAAATAAGGCTATTAAAATGGAATGAAGATCAAAGCAAGGTTTTCAGAATCGAATCAGAAGTTAAACCGATCAAGTAATTGGTTCATGATCTGAGCAATTCAATTGATTGAACTGCAATTCAACTGAATGATCTCATAATTATATTGCAAATATTAATAATTCCATAAGTAGTATATATTTTTGTAGAAATTAAAGGTACTCTAAAAAAAAGAACGGTAAACTGAAAATTTAAAGAAAAAATTAATATTTCAAACACAAGTTAATAGACTATCATTTAAATAGTATATATATTTGTGTAAATAATCAAATCAGTCAAGTTAAAATGATATAAAAAGTCAGCAAGCATTTGGCAAATTCTTTCTTCGTATTCGTGTACTTTAAACTTGTGCGATTGATTCATCGAGCTCAATGATCAAACCTATTTTTAGCCGGTCCAAGTCAGTTGATTTGCTACTTTGATTTTATGAATAAACTGTGCTGGTCGCAATCGAACAGAATGATTCGGTCCAGTTTTGAGAACTACGTATCAAATACTATTCAAAAATTGAATCAAATTTTAGATCAAAGTGAAATTGACTTAACTTAAATGAGTCAATTAATGAACTATTTTCTGAATTGGTATTCATTTTTGATCTAACTTCCAGCCTACAGCATAGAATCGAATGATTCTGGCTTGAGATTAATTCGATTTTAGAAAATAGTAATATTATATAATGAAAGCCCCAAAGTTTATTGGTTGATTTGATGGCACCTACGCGGCAACATCATAAGAACTGATGATGCTGACTTTGAGGTGATTCTGGGTACTTGGCTTAATCTCTATCAAGAGAATCTAAGAGATATATAGGTCTTGTTTGGTAACCATCCAAAAAAAGGCATATTAATATTTTATTTATATTTTAAATTTATCACAAATTTTAACAATTTTATTTCACATCCAACACAAATTCCAACCTTAAAAATCAACTTTATTTCACATCCAACACAAATTTCGACCTTAAAATCAACTTTATTTCACATCCTACACACCTCCTAATATTAAAATAAATTTCTTTCCCATCAACTCTATAAAATAAAATATTTTCTCTTTCCTTAAGCAAATTTATCCTCCAACCAAACAAACCCATAGAGACTGCAAATTTGAAGGAGAAAACATCATAATTCGAGGAATTGAACTAAAAATTTAGAGCTCTGATGGCCCAAATAAAATTCGAGGAGATCTCAAAGTTTATGCTAGAGGCTGAACCTAAAGACCTTTTTATTTTTTTTAAATCACATGCTTCATGCGAGATCACGAATGTTGTTTGTATGATTTCTGAGTTAAGTTATT
The DNA here is from genome assembly GCA_002786265.1 of Apostasia shenzhenica. Classification (NCBI taxonomy): domain Eukaryota; kingdom Viridiplantae; phylum Streptophyta; class Magnoliopsida; order Asparagales; family Orchidaceae; genus Apostasia; species Apostasia shenzhenica. Next base: position 158,851 of record KZ452014.1, on the reverse strand, counting down.
CAATAAAAAGGCTAATTTAATTGTGCTAAAAAATATTATAAGCTTACATTATATATTTTATAATAAAAAAATAAAATTAGTTATATTAAAATTACATAATACGTGACAAAATTTATTATTGCATCTAAAGTAATGAAAAATGTAAAATTAGTAGCTTTTTTATTCTAAAAAATATGTAAATTACATCCAATTTTTAAAGTTTACAGCAGAGGGATGGGCCCCACCCACCCCCACTTGCAAATCACAACAGAGGCGTGGGTGGTCCCTCTCAACTCCTCTGCACTCCTGGCAATGGGAGTCAGCTTGTAGAAGGGAAGGAGGAGAAATTTTTGTGTGCACCGGTGTACGGTACACCGGGCCAATGAGCACAAGACACGTCAGCACGTCTGATCATTTTTATCCATGTGTCATGTGCTCATTGGCCTGATGTACCGTGCACCGGTGCACTCAAAAATTTCTCGAGAAGGAGAAAGCTAGAGGGAGAGGGAGAGGAGAGAGGAGAGAGGAGAGAGGAGAGAGAGAAGATGGAAGGGTAGTTTGCTAATTTTAAAAAATGAAAATAGTAAAAAAATTTAAAAATAACTCATTAAATAATTATAATAAAAATCAAAGATCTATATATAACCTATCCAATTTATTATATTTTACATAAATTTTAATATAAAAAAAAATAATTTATTTTATATACTCAATTATTTTCAATTATTTTATAATTTATTTAAAATAATTGAGTTTCTGAAATAAATTAATTTTTTACATTAAAATTATATAAGATGTAATAAAAATTATTTTATATTATTATTATTTTAATATAATATTATTTTGGTTTTGGAATGAACCAAAATGGTCCCTTAGCCAAACTGGATTTAAATTCTGGGTTATTCTTACGTTAAGGAAATCAAATAATAAGGAAGAAAACATATAAAATTTGAGATTATATGAACAACAAATCCGAAAAAAATATAGAAAAACTGAGCTTATTTGGTAGGGTGTTAAAATTTAAGTAAAAAAAAATATTTTATACAATTGATAGGAAAAAAAATTATTTTAATATTAAGAGATGTGTAACAATATAAGATATGAAATAAAGTAGATTTTAAAATTTACATTTATGTTAGATATGAAATAAAGTTAATTTGAAAATTGAAATTTATGTTAAATGTGAAATAAAATTAATTTTTTAAATTAATTTTTGTGTTGAATGTAAAATAAAATTATTAAAAATTATAATAAAGCAAGCCCACTATGCTGGAATTCGTGCAGTAAACTTTTCTTTGCTCAACTCTGGCCTTATTTGATAATAAGTTCAAAATTATGATTAATTTTAATAATGTCTAAAATCTTAAATTTACTTTTATAAAAATTTTAAAATTATTTTATATCGTATTTCACATAATTAAATAATCATTTTATTTCATATTCAATATAATTCTCAATAAATTAATTAACTTTATTTCATATTCAATACAATTTTTAATATAATTAATTCACTTTATTTCATATTATATATTTTTTAAAATAATTAAAAAATTCAATCAAATCATTTTTTAATCCTATTATCAAATAAAACCTTAAGAACATAGAAAATTTCTCCGAAAAACAACCAAATTTTTAAAAATCATGAAAAATACGTCAAAATTTCAAAATATTTCAAATAATGCCCGTGGCTCAATGTTTAAATTTTAGTTTGATTTAATTTTAAATTTGATTTAAAATTTTTGGTCACTAGAATTTATGATGTTTATTAATTTGACAAAATACTTGAATTTATTTTTATCAAAATATCTAATATTAGTGAAAAATTATGGAGCATTATATGACATATTTGTGTTAATTGGTACTCGAATTGATACAAAGTCGGTAAAAAATTAATTAATTTGGGAAGCATCCATGAAATAAAGTCGTATGCAGCCCAAATTTGAAGGCTTGGGCCATCTAACTAATATCTTTAAAAGCCTTTAACTAATTTTAAAGTTGGACGACAATTTATTGATCTATTAATGACTCATTAAAATAAATTGACACAAATTGATCAAATTAGATTCTTAAATTGGGCCAAAGCTTAATTCTAGAATGTAGAAATGAGTTAATGGATTCGGTTCAGCTGAGCTTAACCCAAAATGAGCCACATTGAAGAGAAAAGATTTGATTTAAGTTTAAAAGGAGTTTTATTAAAAAGTAAGGCAAAGTGAGCCTTTGAAATGCAATTTCACACGTGGCGCTCTCTGATTGGACGTCCGAATGGTTCCCGTTCTGCACCCAATAATTTTTCCTAGGACAGAGGGAGGTGGGATCGGGGCTGCTCGTGCTTTGGAAACGAGAGAAGCTCAGAGTAGGGGAACACGCAAACTATGGTTTAAACCGAAAAATCGAACCGAATCGTTTAAATTTAGTAGTTTGGTTTGGTTTAGAATCTAATGGTTTGATGATGATTTGATATTTTGAGTATTTTGGTTAATTGGTTTGGGTTCGATTTCACATGTTTGGAAACAAAATCGACCAAATTAACCGATTATTAAATAACCCACATATAAATATAATTTTAGGGTTCGATCGGTTCAGTTGTATTATAGTAATTTTTACAGTATTGACTTTGAATTATTGAAGTGATAGTGTATATGTATATTTATAAGTTTTCATAATGTATTTTTTTCAGGTGTGATAATTAGGATGAATTCTTATAAGGTAGACTGTTTGAAAACTTGAAAAAATATTATAATTTTTGATAATATAAATGAAATTTTTGTTATGTAATTTTGATCATATTGTGATATTGATGTAATGATGTATTGCAATTGTAATTCTTTCATTTTTTTGTTAGTTTATTTTGGTAATACGATTAAGTTATTAAATTAAATTAATTATTATACTAAATTACTTTTATATTAAACCTATTATGTAGATATTAATATAACATTATTTAATATCATTATAAGAAGATTAAGAAAAATTTTTATATAAAAAATATGTTTTAATCTAATCAAACCAAATAAAACTGATATTTATTTTATTGATTTGGTTTGATTTATAATCTAATTTGATTGGTTTAATTTCATTAAATTTAAAATCAAATTTAATTATTTTTTTAGTTTGGTCATCAAATCAATCAATTAAATCGAGCGCACATGCTTAGCTCAGAGAGAAACAAAGTTGAGCCTTCTTCTCTTCTCCCTGAATCCTCTCCTCCTCTTCTCTTCGTCTCCAGCGTCGAGCGGCGGCGATCCACGGCGATTAGCAGCCCCGTCCTTCGCCAGTAATGCTGGTGTCAGTGGCGCCGCGCCAAGTTTTTTCTCTGGCAGCACAACGACGAACAACCCTCGCTTTCCTTCAGCAACGTCGGCGGCAACAGTGCCTCTTCATTCTACGGCAACGCAATGTTAAGCAGTTGTTAAGGCCTCCTCCAGATTAGGGTTCCGCTGAGCCTCCTCCAGCCTGGGTGCGACATCCTTCCAATCACCGAAACTATTATTGAAATAAAACAATGAAAGCTTTGAGGCGTGTTTAACACTTTCGTTAAGGTAAATTTGCAGTATAGACGCAATTACCTTTCAGGATACAACAAAGCATCAAAACTCTCTAACTACCAGATTGCAGAAACATATATGATATTTATAGATATCCTTTTTTTAATAGCCAAAAGATGCTTAAAAGTAATCTTTAATTAAGAGACACATCTCTTAAGTGCATCTTTTCAAGAGACACATCTCTTAAGTGCATCTTTTCAAGAGATACATCTCTTAAGTGTATCTTTTCATTAAAATAATATTTCGAAATTAGAATATTCTAATTACAAAATAAAAATTTAATTATCAAAATAAAGTTTTGGCTTACTAAGTCAAGCCCAAGATGCCCCAAGTGCCCAAGTGCCAATCTATGATCCACTAGAGAGGCCCATGGGCTTAATTCAAATTAATAAGAGAAAACTTTATAAAATATCTATAACTTTACATTCACAATGTGTGAATATCATATATCCAGAATATTGCAAACTATATAACAGAAACTTGCTCTGCGTGCTGAAGCGATGTCGGTTGCGAGAATCCCCGGCTATCACGGAGGTGGTGCTCCACTGTCATTCACAGGAACAAAGAACAAAGAGGAAAGGGAAGAGGAAGAAGAAGATGAAAGGGAACAAAACCATTTTTTTAAGGGGGCGTTTGGTTCAGTGTTATCTCAATGTCAATATTATTTAGATGTCATGTTATCTAAATATCATTGTTATTCATACATATACATTTGTTTGGTTCAATGTTATGATATTAGAAAATATCAATGCTATCCAAATTATTTTTATTTAGTTAGAAGTTATTGGCATTATAATGACAAATTGATGGTGTTATCTTGAGATGTCGCCCAATTTGGAGTGACATCTAGATGTCATCATGTAATGGCATTTTTGTAATTAATTGTAATATTATTTAAAAATGTCATTAAACCAAACAATTAATTTTTAAAGATAACATAACATAACATTGAGATAACATTGAACCAAACGCCCCCTAAATCTTTTCTCCCGTTAGAAGATGCGGTTCAATTTATACGGAGGAGAGACAGAGGAGGTGAACCGGAGCATTTGATAAACCCGGTTCAATCCAAAGAAATTCAAAAATTGAACCCCCAACGGTTGTCTTCCTAACGGCTCTTTGCGACTGGTCTCTCCCTCTAAAAACGATCCTTGTCCTCAGGGAACTCAACTTGCTCTGCTCCAGCGAGATTCGCCGACTCTTCTTCCTCCCCAGAACCTGGTTGATAACACGCCGTACTCGCAGCACTGTGCGACGCCCCAAAATCCCTTCAAGCTGTAGAAACGGTTGCCCCTGGTCGTTCACAGCTGATGGTATCTCTCCACTGGCTTGATGGTACTCCGATCTTCTTCTTGGGGAGTGATACATGGAACATGCGATGAATTCTAGCCAACTGAGGTAGCCGCAGCCGGTAAGCCACTTTGCCCACTTTGTATTCCACCTAAATGATCTGAAGTACTTAGGCCCCAAGTTCTGATTTTTTCCTTCCAGCCACAGCTTCCTGTCTATACATTTTCAGCTTCACATATTCCCAATCTTTTTCTTGAAACTCCCGTTCACTGCGAGTGAATGCTCTGTAAATGCTTCTTCAGAGTCATCCTCATATCCTCTGCTGTAGTTGAGGCTCTGTGGCTTCAACGCTAGAGTATCAAGCCACATCCACGGGTGGGGATTGTCCATATACAACCTCATAAGGGGACGTTTTTATAGTAGAGTATGAATTATTATACCACCATTCTGCTAGGGCTAGCGACTTCTTCCACTGCTTAGGATGTTCTCCAGTCATTCTCGTCAAATATTTTCCCAAGCATTTGTTGATTGCTTCTGAGAGGATGATGGGCTGTTGAAGCATATAACATAACTCCTTGCTTTTTGAATATTTCCCTCCAAAAAGTACTAAGAAAAGGAGATCTCTATTGCCGACTATCTTCTCAGGCATCCCATGAAGCTTATGCAGAGAAGGGGTGAGATAGTCCAATGAAATCCTTACCTTGTGATGCAGGAAGGTCCTCAATAAAATCCTCCAAATCTTGCTAGGCAATGGCAGTGGCTGCAATAATCCGGAATAGGCATTATTTTCAGCTTTATTCCTCTGACATTCTTCATATTCAGCCATGATTTTTCTAACCAATTTCCTCGTTCCCCTCCAATAAAATATAGATTTTACTCTCACTATTGTGGTTTCAAGTCCAAAATGCTTTGGATCTAAGTGCACTGGCTTGATAATCTTCTTTCTCAATTCAGAAATGAACCCTACCACCAGTCTACTTCCTTTATGCAACAATTTATTACTTCAGGTCAAGTTAGCTACCACGTAACCTCTTTGAATTCTTTGGATGTTGGCTTTCAATTTCATATCTACATGCTATGACCTTCTGATTTGCTCCAGCAATTCTGTAGAGATCATCAATGACATTGTTGCATTTTCATAAGAAACCCCGGAGAGTGCATTGGCTACTACATTTTGTTTGTTTCTCCATTGTAATTATGGTATAATTATGCGTTTTGATGTTTGTCACCATGTTTAAGTTAGCTGATAACTAATAATACTCTGAGTTTATTATGCCTGTCGCCGTAGCTCACAAGCGAGGGAGGCCGTCAATAAGCAGAGTGGGGGAGGAAAAGTGGGGCGACTGGAGGAGCGATGTCGAGGTGACTGGCGTCGCCGGTGGCTGGTGGATCGGCTGGAACAGAGGCGGCGACAATCGAGCGCCTGTAGGTGGCACTCGGGCATGCCGAACAGCAGAGCAGAGGCGGCAGAACCCCGCTGTCGGAGCGGCAGCGGCATCGCTGGAGGTCGGCGAGCCGTCTGGGTCCGGCGGCGAGCCGTCTGGGGCAGAGGCGGGTGGAGGCAAGGCGAGGCGCGGCGGTCGGCGGACAAGATTGGGAATTTCCAATCCACTGATCAGCCACAAATCGTGCCTGCTACCAAATCTGCCTATATCAATCCTCCATCCAGATCGAGCCATGTGGTGAGACCTCAGATGTTGAGTGTAGACCCTGTCTGAGATAAACAATGTAGTGGACGTCCGGTATTGTTATGTGAGGACTCACGGACTACAGCCTTGCCATTTTTCTCTTTAGAAAAAAGTGGGCGACTGACAGGAGCGGAAGTCGTCGCAGACGGCTTGACACCAATAGGTGCTGGTCTAACATAGGTATATCCTTCCCGAGTATCACTACGTCGGGGGACACGATGACATCAGACCTCCGATTTATCCCATCTATACTCGACGTCCGAGGTCTCACCACGTGGCAGAACTAGTTCTCATGAAATCGGCGGTCCATCCAGATCGACGCCACGTGGTGAGACCTCGGACGTCGAGTGTAGACCCTGCCTGGGATAAATCGACGGTCCGATGTCGTCGTGTCCCTCGACGTACTGATACTCGGGAAGAATATACCTTTGTTAGACCAGCACCTATTGGTGTCAAGCCGTCTGCAACTTCCGCTCCTGTCAGTCGTCCCTTTCTAAAGAGGAAAAGGGCAAGGCTGTAGTAGGTGAGTCCTCACGTGGCAATACTGGACGTCCACTACGTTGTTTATCCCAGGCAGGGTCTACACTCGACGTCCGAGGTCTCACCACGTGGCGTCGATCTGGATGGAGGATTGATATAGGCAGATTTGGCAGCAGGCGCGATTGGTGGCTGATCAGTGGATTGGAAATCTCCATTTAAATGAGAATATTCCAAATTTTGGGCTGATCTCGTTTATTTTTTTTTCTATTTTTAGATATTTATATTTGATATGTTGTAATCAGTTTTTATTTCAGCATTTATTTCTACAAATTTGAATTTTGATTATAATCGTCTATATAAGGACAAGAACTAGTACTGTTTTTTTTAAATCCTAGAATAAAATCATTTTGAGTTTGAATATTACGTGTTATATCCCGGTAAAGGGAAATGTCTCAGCCTTAGGTGAAAATCTCTAAATACCTTAAAAAAATCTCTAACTTTTTTCACATTTAAACTACAATTTCAGCTCAACTAAAATTCAGGCCCCTTGACGTAATTTTCCAGCCCTAATATTCAATATTCGTCCTCCCTCTTTGCCGACTCAGGAACCCGCATCGCCCGGCCCGCTGCTTCGCCCGCGTCGCTCGCACCTTCGCCCTCCTGCCGGCCCGCCGAGCATCTCTGGTCGTCCCACTCCTCCGCCAGGTGCTCCACCCGTGCCTCGCCTCGCCTCGCCGTCTGGGGCAGACGGCTCGCCGACCTTCGGCGACGCCGTTGCGCTCCGACAGTGGGGTTCTGTCGCCTCTGCTCTGCCGTTCGGTACGGCCGAGTGCCACCTCCAGGAGCTCGATTGCCGTCGCCTCGACATCGCTCCTCCGGTCGCCCCCACTTTGCTTCCCCCACTCTGCTGATTGACGGCCTCCCTCGCCTGTACACTACGGTGACGGGCTCCATCAGCCTTCGCCCTCTTCACTGCCCGCTCAACTTGGGAGATTCTGCCTCGGCACTCGTCTACCTCGGCACCATCAGCTTGGTTCGTTTTGACTCATCCCAATGATAATGGAATCTCGACTTGAGGTAAATCTAAATATCAGCTGAATATTTCGAATATCTGCGAGAACTTGTAGTTATTGGGATTGTTTGATTTGCTCACCTGTGTGACCTAGACATTACTGTGCGATTAAATTGCTGCTTTGTAATATTTTATTGTGAGACTACCCTTTACTGCATACCCTGACTCTGATCTGTTGAGATATAGTTGCCCATTATCATTTGGTAAATTTATTAGATATCATTTGAACTTGTTTCTAGGTATTTAAAATTGATCTGCTTCTCGTACTTATAATTTCTTAGTTATCACATAGTTATCATTGAATTAATTTATGCTCATCCGTTTTAATTATTTACTGATCTCTAATTTGGATTGCATCTTGCATATTGTCCTGCATTAGTATGTGAAAATTTTATTATTGCTTTTACTTTTTATTGTTTATATTATCACTAACTTGATCTTGAGTTAATGTAAGTATATTATACTTAATGTAAATTAAATTTATATATTAGAGTAAATTAAATTTGTTAACTGATAGGGCACAATGAAAACAAATGATTCATGTAGCCGACCCCACCTAGTGGGATTAAGGCTTGGTTGTTGTTGTTGTAAAGTAAATTAATTTTTTTTTTTTTGATAATTGACATCTATTCACCCTCCCTCTAGACTCACCTATACAATTCTATATTTGATATTAGAGCAGGGTCTTTGGCTTTCAGTTCATGGTCTTCCAAATTAGGTTTAACCACCAAGGAAGTTGGGTAATGGAGTATAGAGAGTTAGAAAGCCATTTTTGATGGAATAAATTTTAATTAGGAAAAATAACATGCATACCATTAAGATATTACTACTTTATATATTTGATACTAAAATTTTTAATATTATATATTGGCCACAGATCATATGAAAATTAGAACTCATGCACAACAACTCATGCCACAAAGTTATCATATATATAACAAATATTGTGCTTTTCATATAATTTTTATAGTCAATATGTAATTAAAATTTTTGATGTCAAATATATAAAATAACTTGATTTAGTAATATGTATGTAATTGGCCCTTTTTATTTAGTAATAAGTAGTTTAGACTAATTCCTTGTTAGACCCCATTCCAATTTGACTTTTGTAAGGCATGTTCATCAATTTCAAAAAAAGAAAAGAAAGAAAAATGGGCTTTAATCTGATCCCCTAGCGGGTTATTGAACCGGTTCCAATTCCCATACAAGTTCCACATGGAACCAAAATTATTGATTTTAGCCGGTTTTAAACTCCGTAACATCGGTTCAATCCCTTTGGGTTACCGAATCCAACCAGAACTGATTTAGTTTCAGACTAGATTTAATTGTTCAGTTTTTGATGGATTCGGTCCGGTAGCCACCTGCTTGTGGATGCATAGCTGTTCGAGTACCCAAAATCTTGATTTGACCTTGTAGATCGGAGCATTGGAGAGCAAGGGTGCCGACAAACTATCTTCAAATATGTATTTGTCTTTTTTTTTTTTGATCTAGTTTGTAATGCTTTCTCTTTTAGGTTGTATGTGCATTCGGTTTAAGTGGTTGGTTTGGTGACCAAACAAAAAAAAAAGATTGGATTCGGTTTTAAATTTAATGAAACCAAACCAAACTAACTAAATAAATATCGGTTCGGTTTGGTTAAAACCATATTTTTGGTCTGCAACTCTTTGACCTGCAGCGCAAGCCGCGCAAATCGTGCAACCCTAAATAATCTGAAACTTCTCGGTCGGTCGAATCAGCCTTCTTTCTCGCGAACCCGTCTATGAGCGAACTCAAATCGACTGCCAACTGAACTGACCTAATATAAATAAGTGGGTTATTCGGTTAATTCGGTCGGTTTGGTTTCCAAACATGTGAAACCGAACCCAAACCATTTAACCGAAATATTCAAAATATCAAACCATCACCAAACCGCTAGATTCCAAACCAAACCAAACCGTTAAATTTAAACGGTTCGGTTCGGTTTTTCGGTTTAAACCATAGTTTGCACACCCCTACTCTTGACTAATGGAGGATGATAAACTCTTTACATTTGTGGTTCCTCCCTTGTTATGATATTTGATATCCATGCAAATTAGTTTAACTCATTAACTATTGAAACATGCTCATCAAAGACTTCATTTTGTTTGTGAGTGAATTTTCATATGCTCTTGTTAATGTCATTATGACAAACTTATTTGAATCCTTTGATTGAACATTTTGGGATTTTAAGAACCCAGGATATCATTTTTGATATTACATGATATTTTCACCTAAACTTTATTTGAATATATATGTATCTTATCTATTGGAATGTGTTAATGAATTTTGAAACTTCTGAATTTCTTTGAGTTTGAGCTTATAGTTCAATTAATATAGGAATTTTAGAGTTAAGGATTATTTTTATATGCAGATGATGTTTCAACCCAAATGCGTGAGAAAGATGCATTATTTGATTGGGGGAGGGGGATGAAAAAGCATCTTCATACTGTAATTCATACTGTAATTAGCCTTTGTTATTATTGGTGTATATTGTTCTTCGTTTTTTTTCCAAGATATTGACTTGACTTAATATTTATAGTTTCATTAAGAAAGTTTTTCTTTCCTAGATCGTTGCAAAGGAAGGAAGCAATATGTCTTTCTTTTTAAAACCCTGACTTCATTTGATTTTTACATGATTATGTATTTTAAGGGTCACTCTTGTTGAAAAACTATTAAAAATTTATATTTATACTTAAACGAATATACTTTGATACCCCAAATTTGTTCAAATACTTTGTATCTCCAAATTTGAAGTTATTTGAGTTTCTACCCATAGGGTTGGATTTCTATTTGTAGAGGTAAAATGGTCATTTTGCATCCAATCAATTTAAAATTTTCTCTACTCGTCGTATGCCGAAAAGTCCATTTTCATTTCTTTTGATTTCCACTTGATCCCTATCAATCTTAGTTTGTCGCGTAATTTAACTGTTTTCCATGTATTTGTGCTTGGAATTCATTTTCTTCTACAATGTATCTTGAATCCCCATGATGATGATATTTTTGGAATGGCCAAGAGGAAAATAAAGTGCATGATACTTTGATGCACTTAGATTCCTTGAGAAATTCTCTGTGTTGCATTTGAATCTTCATTTAATTAAAAATTTTTTTTCTAGAAAGCTTAATGTTCATTGCTTGCATGTTGTTACCACTCTATCTTTAGTGTTACTTCCCTTCATGTTTATTATTCTATTGCTCTTGAATGAGGAGAAAAGAGAAATTATGGCATGTTATTGAAATTGGGAGCTTGTGATAGCAATTTGAGGGGCTGATGTATATGAAATATTTTAAACCCTGTTTGCCCATTTGTTTGAATTTGAATATGGGGCACTTTTGTTTATAAGGTTTAAATTTAACAATGTTAAAATTAAACTTAGATGGAGATATTTTTATTAAAAATTGTGAATGATATGAAATAAAGTTAGTTATTATGTTGGGATATGTGAGATATGTGATATAAAGTTAGTTATTATGTTGGGATATTTGAGGGATGTGATTAAGTTAGTTATTATTTTAGTAATGTGTGTAAGATGTGAAATAAAGTTAATTTTTAATATTAAATTTTATGTGTAATGTGATATGTCTGTTTAAAATTAAATTAAATTAATTTTGAACTGCCAAACAAACAGAGGCCTTCTGTTTGATGTTTATCAAAGGGGGAAGAAGAGATTGGAGTTTAAGGTACATATTCATATTCATATATCTTTATGATGAATGCTTGATTAAGGGGAGGTTTATATATTTCTACTTGTTTTTATCCTTGATATATCCCTAATGTACTTTATTTTTATTTAACTTAAATGATGTAGTAAAATATCAAAGGGGGGAGATTATTAGTTCATTTATTGTTGATTATAGTTTTAATTTTTTTTTTTAATTTTCATATGTTTGAGTTATTGATGAACTAATCTCTTCTCTGAGCTTAACATGTGTAGGATTTGTAGTTTTAGTTGCTAATTTGATGCCTCCCATGGATGAAGTGAAAGAAGCTTAGATGGGGAACAATGCCTACCCATGGATGGAGTGATGAAGATAAAGAAACAAGCTACTACGTGAGGAACAATGCAAACATTTGCTTTATAATGTATTGGTCTTTTGATTTGTGTATAAATTATTATAATGTTGGTCTTCAAAGTGTTAGGGTTTATGTGGATCACTTTATGAGCACTTAAGATATTGTTGGTGATTGATTGGACTGGGTTTAGATTAATTAGAATTGTGAAATTTTAACCAAAAGGTGCTTGGTTGATCAATATGTTGATCACGTGATTAATTTAGATTGGGTCAATCGATGACAATGTGAGGTTTTAAGTAAATCAACCGGTTGATTGACCATTTAGTTAACTAAGTTTGGTTTGATTTTGACTGTTTAATTCGTAACGGTTAGTGGATTGGACGATCAAAACTTATTTAGATAGAAAACTTGTAGCCGTCGGTAGGCTTTTATATATAAGATTTTAAGAGTTTTGTTATTTGATTTTGATGCTTATTACATAATGTTAACTCTTTGGTGAAAGTGAGTGCAAGTGATTAAGACATTTAAATGAAATTCAAGTTAAGTTCTCTAAAGGCTCATTTGGATCCCTCTCCTCTAGTGTTTTAAAAACTTAATCCTAGGAAGGAGAGATTAGCTTTTCTCATGCTTATTATTATATTATTTGTATTGGTACGAGTATTTTGTTGATCTCTCATGTAAGTAAGAAGGGCCCTTTAGAGTGAAGAAAGGGAGCTAATTTTGGTGTGAGCGAGGTGATTAGTGTACCCCTCTAAAGAAAATGAATGTCTCAATTGAAGAGCACAGTGTAAGAGCTTCTCCGCCTAGTGCAAAGGAGGAGTGGATGATGGTGGACTTCTTGTGGATTAGGTTGGGGTGGATGTAGGCTGAGTTGAGTCGAACCATATCATATTACTTTAATTGCACTTATCACTTGTTTTTATTCTATTTTAATGTTATTGCTAATTCGATATTGAGTTGATTTTAATATGTTATAATTAAAGTAAGTTAAATTTTATATATTATAGTGAATTAAATTTGCAATTTGATAACTAGTCTTTATTCACACCAGCTAGATGCATCTATGTGATCTTAAAAGATAATCAGTGATGGCGGAAGACCCCTCTTATATGTTGGAATTTTCTATCTCCATTAGTTTCAATGAATAAGATATGTTGTATGGTAAAAACTTCTACTTGGTCCACTACAACCCTATAGTTGTCTCTACGTGAATTGCCAATGCTAACGTCAGGTGGAAAGTGAACCTCTACACTGCCTACCAATATCGATCCTCATATAAAGCATTTCTAGGTGAGAGAGTGTCTCCTTTTGGTTTCGTCAACCTCCCAATCACATTTTGTACTGGTGATGGATGCGTTACTCATCATCTTCTCGGTTACCTAAGATCAATCCTCATATAAAGCATTCCTTGGAGAGGCGCACTCAACCTTCTTAGGATGATGAAATCAACGCTACACCTCTCAATCAAATTTTTAACTTTACGAAGCATGGACTCGGTTCAGGAGCTTAAAGATAACATTAAATCAATCGGCAACTTGAAGAAGTCATTAAAAATTGGCAACTTCTTTGCTATATTCAAACTCATCACAGTATCCAACTGTGTTAAATATAACTAGGGGTGACAATATATGACCTGACCTGTGAACCAGAGTCAAACTCTACCCGCAAATTTTGAATATATGTCATGAATTTTGACCCATTTATTAAACGGGTAAGGTTTGGATTGGGCATTTATCAAAAAATACTCTATAAACGGGTTGAGTCGACCCGCCAACCCGACCCATTTATTAATTGAGTCGAGTTCGGGTCATGAATTTTGACTCATTTAATAAATGGGTTGGGTTTGAGTTGAGGAACTCGAATCCGACCCGTCGACCCATTTTGCCATCCCTAAATTATATAACAAGCAAATTAGTCAAAGAAAAAATTGACCAATTGTTGCAAATGAAGGATTAAGAACAAAATTGATAAAGTACACAAGAGATTTATGGCTTAGTTTGAACTTCTTTAAAAATCAATCAGCCAATCTATTCTTAAAAAAAAGCTATCTACCAACCTTTCCTCTTTCTTCGGACTTCATAGTATTTTCAAAAGCAATAGAATTTTAGTACAGCTAGGCCCAGTTTGATGCGAGAATCTAAATCAGAATTAAAATAATATTAATTTATAAAATAATAATAATAATAAATAAATAAATAAATTTTTTAAATTATTCTACACAAAATTTAATATAAAAATATTTTATTTTATATATTTAATAATTTTTAATAAAAATATCAATTTTATGTCACATCCTAGACTAAAATACTCAAATATAGTGTTTTGTAAAATAAAATTGATAATTATTTTTGAAACATATTAAGCATGTGAAATAAAATAATATTTTTTATATTAAAATTTATGTAGAATGATTAAAAAATTTATTTATTATTATATTATTATTTTTAAAATTAGTACCATTTTGATCCTAATTTTAGTCATCGCGCTAAACAGGGCTTGAATGCAGAGAATTAGGACTTTAGGATTTATGTTTTTTTGGCCACTAGGGAAGGAGTTTGTCTGAGAATTAGAGGATCTCATATTTAAATTATTCTAACATCATAATTATTAAGTGATGTAAAGAAAATTGTTTGAAAATTATGATGTTAAGGGTGAAAAAATACTAGCATAGTATTTAAAAAATATTATTTTATTTATAATTCTAAAAGCTATTCCAACCAACTTATAAGTGTATGCCTGGTTTGAAGAAAAATTATAATTTTTAAAGATATATATGTATAAGAAAGAAATAAAATTAGTTGTATTAAAAATTATATATTCATAATAAAAAAAATTGTATAGAACAATGAAATAAAAATAATTTAATTGTGTGCCATAGGGTATAAAATTGATTTTTCTTTATATTGAAGTTTATGCATGAATGTTGAAACAATTTTTTTTTAAGAGTTTAGGCTATTTTAGTGACAATTAAATTAAAGCTGTAAATGAACTGAGTAATTGATCGATAAAAGTTCGTTCATATTTAACTATTTACACTTAATAAATAACTTTAAATATAATTTTAAAAACGAAAATAGTAAATAAATGATTTGATCATATTGATGATTGATTAGTTAATATTCGTAAATTATTCATATGAAAATTATATATATATTTGATTAGAGCTCAATTAGTAGTTCATTTAAAGATATAAGTATATTTTATTTATTAATGTGAAAAAAAAAGTTTATGAATCTCATGAATGAACATAATAATGATTCATGAACTCGTTAACATGCTTGATAATAATTTGTTTATAGTTTGGGCATTACGCTCAGGTCCCTGAGTTTAACGGTTATCAAATGGGTTCACATTTTTAAAATTATAACATCGGATCTCTGAGTTTTAATAAATTATCAAATGGGTCTTTTTTATTTTTTATAATTAAAATTTTTTAAAATTACTGTTTTACCCTGCCCCTCTCTCTCCTTCAGATCTGGCGCACGCGCGCAGGCCGCGCAACCCGCCGACGGACACGCCGCAAGCAGCCGGACCGCCGGCGGCCGCGCGGCCATCGTGCCTGGGCCGGATCGGGAGGAGAGAGAGAATGGCAGGGGTAAAATGGTAATTTTAAAAAATTTTAATTATAAAAAAATAAAAAGACCTGTTTGATAATTTGTTAAACCGATGTTATAATTTTAAAAACGTGAATCTGCCCGATATTAATCGTTAAACTCAGGGACCTGAGCGTAGTTTTTATGTTCATGATCAAATTAAAGAGAGTAATCAAACCAAGCCTAAATATATCCTTATATTCATGAACTAAACTCGAGCTCAAATTAGAGCTCAATCTTAATAAACAAACATAAGCTTGAATCGAATACAAAAATGGCCTCTAATCACATAGGCCCTAAGAAAACTTACCTCCCAAATAGGATGCCCTATTTTGTAAGTGGCATTTTTAATAATTTTTGGCTTGATTTGTAATATATATGATTGGCACTAAAATTAATTTGTTAGGCTAAAAGTTACTTGGTATTTAAAAAAATGAGAGATTTTTTTATGGAAAAGAAATTAATGAGAGTTGGCAGATGATTAACGTCTTATTTGGTTCAAATCTATTTTAAAATAAATATTTTATTAATATTTTATAAATTTTAATAATTTTAATTTGCATTTAATACAAATTTTAATTTTAGAAATTTGCTTTATTTTACATTTAATACAAAATTTAATATAAAAATTAATTTTATTTTATATTTTACATATTTTTAATATTAAAATAATTTTTTATTCAAATTTATAAAATAAAAATATTTTATTTTTTAAAAAAAAAAACCCTACTAAACGAGCTCTAAATAACTTTGAGATAAATTAACCCATTTTATTCGGAGATTCTAAGGCCTTACTTGATTGGAGGCCAAGCCATGACCAAAATAACCTTCAACTATTTTATTAAAAAAATAGTAATAATAAATTAAGTATAATATATTAAAAATTATGTAAAATATAATATAAAATAAAATTTTTATATTAAAATTTAAGTATTAAAAATAAAAAATAATTTTTTAATAAAATAATTAAATATTATTTTGATCATAGTTATAGCTAAAATAGAATCTAACTAAATAAGCCTAAATTAGAGTTGCCTGACAAATTATTGACTCTACTTAACGGTAAGCAGCATTGATGATTTTTTAAAATTAATTAGTTTAATTAACTAATTAATAATTTAAACATAATTAATAAAAATTAACAAAAAGAATATATTTCTGACATCATTACTGCTGGCACCATTAACGTCCAGGCGACTTCTACGTTATGAAGCCCCCGAACAGAAGTCGCAGTGGCTTGGGCGACTTCTAGTTATGAGAAGTAACCTGAAGCACAGGCGATTTCTTCTTATTTTTTTAAAATTAAATTTTATTTTATAAATATTACTATTTTTTATATGATTTAGAACACAATAAATATTCACAGTGAAATTATATTTTTTCATGAAAATATTTCTTTAAAATTTAGAAATAAAACGAGTACATATTTCATTCTATTTTTTAATTATAAGTTTTGTATGACATGGTTCTTCGTAGATTGAAAATCTGCATTTGTTATATCCACATGCTTCTTTAACCTTGAATATCCACGCTTATATTCAGATATATCTTAAATATACAATAAAACTCGATAAAATATGTAAAATATAAATGAAATAACTCAAATACATACAAGATGTATTACAACAAATTTCTAGAAGGAGCTTAAATTATTCAATATTAAAAATGTTACAATAATATACAATATAAAATGTGTACAGATTTGGGGCCCGACGTCATCGCCAGTGTAGTGTATGCGTAGGTGCGCCACCACCACCATCATCATCATCATTATCAACGGAGTCCTTTGGTCCTTGCTCTTGGTTGATCAGCGGTGTCGAAGGACTAATATTAAACTGTGTTTGATAAAGACCATAATAATAATTAGCACTCAAACGTAGAGTGAACAGCTCCTGCTCCTGCGGAGTATGTCTCAGACGGAGTATGAGTAAGCCTAACCACTGGAGAGAATTAAAGCTGTGAGTGAAACTGATCATACAACGATAATAACATGGATGTTAAAATTTAAAGAAGCATTTGAATGTAATAAATGTAGATCTACATGACAGAATATGAACAAAAATAGAAGATGCATATTTAAGTTTTCTATATAATGATATCTCTTTTTGAGATTTTAAACCTACGAAAAAACCACGGAATACAAAGCTTATAATTGAAGAATATGATGAAATATGTACTCATTTTATTTCTAAATTTTAAGGTAATATTTTTATGAATATTTATTGTGTATTAGATCACATAAAAATAGTAATATTTATGAAATAAAATTTAATGTAAAAGAAAAATTAAGAAGAAGTCGCCAGAGTCATTAGCGACTTTCCCCAACTGGAAATCCCCGAGCTGCAGGTGACTTCTGATAAGCAGCTGGGTGATTTCTGTAACAGCATTGACATAACAAAAATATGCAGTTGTTAATTTATTATTAATTAATTAATTAATTATGTTTAATTTAAAAAAATCATAGAGCAGCGTTTGAGACATTCATCTGATTCTACTATTATTAAATATATTAACTAATTTACCAATTAATTTATTATTAATTGAATTTACTTAATATTAAAAAATCACGAAATTCAACTGTATTTATATAAAATATATTCAAATCTTGTTATTAACCTATGATGTCATTAATTTAAAAAATAAAAAATAAAATTGTTAAATATTACAATTTATATATGTTCAACCTTTGCGAAAAGTATCGATTTAAAAATTTAGATATAAATTATACATAGTTATGTAATTATATCATTATTCTGGTCGATGCAAAGCCGGACCCCGGTTGTATGAAATGCATTGGTGGACCGGCGGTCGAGCGGGACCGGACCTGGGCGAGGCGTTAAACCGGACCGGAAGACACGTAATACACGGCTCAGGTTCCCCGGAAACGAAATTAAAAATAAATAAATTGGGAAATATAGATTGCAGAAGACGGAAGAAAAGATATTAAATAGAAAAAAAAAATAGGAGCAGCAAGCGAACCGACCCGGAGGCCCGAAGGACGAAACCCTAATCGCGGATGGAGGCGGCGAGACGATGAGCCCCGTCCATGGCGTCGACGGAGAGATCCGGCGATCCAGCGAACGAGATCTGGGGGACGTGGGAGGAACTGCTCCTCGCTTGTGCCGTTAACCGCCATGGCACCCGCAGTTGGGACTCCGTCGCCATGGAGATCCAGGCTCGCAGCCCCTTCTCCGATCTCTTCACCCCTCAGAGTTGTCGCCAGCGCTACATAGATCTCCGTCGCCGCTTCGAATCGAACGGCAGCGGCATCAAGAACGATGCCGATGACGACAGCTGCGGCGGAGATAGCGGATCTCCGGCGGAGATTCCTTGGCTGGAAGAGCTCCGCAAGCTCCGGATGGCAGAGCTCCGCCGCGAGGTTGAGCGCTACGACGCTTCGATTACGTAAAATATTCCATCAAACTCGCCCCAGTCGAAAATTCGATGCGTTTTCTGAGTTTATTTATTAGCCGTTGGATGCTGATCGGACGGGTCTGATAACTGGGACAATTATTTTAATTTACCTTTATGCAGATCTTTGCAATCAAAATTGAAACAGTTGAGAGCGGAGCGAGAGACAAGCGAGCGAGAAATGGATCTGAAAGAGGAGGAGAAGGATAAGGACGGCGAATTGCCCGATTCGCCGCCTGGATTGATCGTCAGAGGAGATCGAATGTCTTGTGGCGATTCCCGCGGGTCCTGCAAGGAGTCCAATTCCACGGATCTGAAGGTGAAGGATCACAAGAACAGCGCTGGAGGCGAGGAGGCCGACGGGGCAAAGACAGCGCAGGAAGCGGATACGCGCCCGGCCCCGACGGCTCGTCCCGCCGGCGAGGTTTCGTACAACGGGAGCTCAGAAACTCTCCAGAAAGGCGCCGCGCAAACTGCCGAGGAACGGCCGCCGACGGGGGAGTCGGGAGAATCGGTGGCCGGCGAGTCGGCAGAGGTTCTGGGCGGGAAAGAGAGCAGTGATGTCCAGAGCTCAGCTAGCCTGTCCAGGCGCCGCCGAGGGAGGCGGCGTAAGGCCGTCTCCGGCAGCAGCAGCATCGCCGGAGACGCCGAGACGGACGCGGTCTCGCCCATCGCCGCCTGCACCAGAAGGACTGCCGCTGGATCACAGCCGTTGGCTTCGTCCCTCGAGATTATCAGATCGAGCAAGTACGGATCCATTTTCCTGCGTCGGCTCGATAGTCAGGTATTTCTTCTTTCCAGCTGCATCCCTTTCATTCTCTGAAAATTCATACTCACACAGAAATAAAGCAATTACCTTCTCCAGTCTTCATTGTAGGGAAAATTTTGAAGATTTCATTTTTTTATAACATAAAATTTTTTATCTTTAGTGCTCACATTAATTTTTTAAATTTATTTATGTCAAAATAAATTGTAGGGAAAATTGCATTTGAGTTTTCGGATATCTGGCCTAACTGCATGAAATCAAAATTTTGAATTGTCTTCTTAGATCTCTTAGTTGAATGACAATTATTTTTGAGTTCTTTCATCGGTGATCTCGTTGAAGGGAAGGGCGGCATTCAAGCTATCATTTTAGACTAATATGCAGTTAAAAAAAATTAAAAATAAAAATAATAATAATAAAAAGATGGACATTTGGAAGAATTTGAAATTTTTAGTTGTCATGGGGTGTTTTATCTATTTATTAATCTTTTAAAAATTCTTCGTATGACTTATTTGATGGAATACTGAAAGACTTGTAAGAAAGTAAATTTATATACTGGTATTACATCAGGGATCTCTTTGCAAGAAAAATATAAACTGGGGACTCATTTGTAATATTTTAAAATTTGTGGGACCTGCTTGTGAGGAGATTTATACCTCAGATACCCGGATGCAATGTAACCTAAATTATATGATAATGTGCCACACGAGGCACGATTCGGGGGTTTTTGGGGATAAGAAGCTGAACTAGAAAACGACCTCGCGGTCCTTTTCTCCATTGATCGTGATGAAGTGGTCGATGGAGCTGAATCCGCCGTCCTATCGAGATCAGACGTCCACCATTCAAAGCCTGCGTTCGTTCTTCGCCCTGCATGACTGCCCCGTAAAGGGATAAAATGGTAAAATCAAGCGGCTGCATCTAAGTTGTGATGTGCCGGCGGAACAACCATTCGCACCCTCCTCCCAAAATGCAGTTTAACGCCATCGCTGACATGTCCGTCCGATTTTCCCTCTTAAATCTCCCGCGTCATTTTGACCTTCTATTTTTTAACGGATCAAAAGTTTTAGGGTAAAATTACATCTAGGTCTCCGTGATCAAATTACATTGCAAGTATATTGTAATGTTTGAATTAAATATTTTTTGAAGAATTATTTTTGAGTTAATTAGTTATATAGAAATGGTGAGTTATACCATTATTCTATTAACATGTTAAATTTTGATAGCAAATGTAATATGACTTTTATATGAACAAAAACCATATTTTTGCATTTTTTAGAGAATGTACTTTTTTATTTTTTCAAAGTTATACAATAAATCTGATGAAAATTCACTTGAGTGGGACCCAATGTAAAACCTCAAATGGTCCAAAGGAGTGCGAAAACATTTCACACAATGTACCTTGGATTGTAACTAATTCAAATGTTTATTTGTCCCAATTTTTATATAAATTTCTTCTTGCAATTTCTAACGATGCTCCACGTGGAATTTTCTTTTGTTTTTTGTGTGGATAAAACTAACTTATCTTTCCAAAAAACTAATTTATATAGAGATTTTTGTTTTGATATTAATTATTTAAAAATTGCCTGCCACTTTCACCACTTTATCAAACATCACAGAGATATCGTAAAGTTAACGTTGTGCATGTTATTCTTTGGTGAATTTGTGGCCGGTGCATTTTGACTGGTCATCAATTTTAAACAAATTTTTTATATCAAAATAATATAAATAAACTTTTATGGTAATTTTAAATTAAATTAATTTTTTGTGTAATGCAGGAAAGCACGAATTATCGGAATTTGATAAGAAGACACGTGGACCTCGAGATCGTGCGGGCTAGGCTGGAGCGCAAGGGAGGAGCGAAATACACCAGCGCGGAGTTCTTCCGTGATCTTCTGCTGCTCTGCAACAATGCCATTGTTTTCTTCCCGAAGGGCTCGCCGGAGTCAGCCGCTGCCGTCCATCTTCGCGATATCGTTTTCAAGGAAATGTCCACCATCTTGCCAAAGCGTGTGCCACGGCCGCCGCTTCCTCCGGCGATGAAGGAATCCTCATCTCCTCCTTCTAAGTCGGTTACTATGCTCAAGCTCGATGCTGATCTCAAGAGTTCACTCCCGGGGAGGAAGCGTTCTTCGGGTTCCATTGTTGCCTGCAGGAAGCGTAGCTCCATAGCCGCCAAGGTGGCAGCTGTTGGCGTTTCGGAAGCTGCAGGGAAGGAGGAGACGGAAGGGATCCCCGATTCGGATCCGAAGGTCGAGGAGGACGATAAGCCTATCATTGCCAAGTCAAAGATGAAGGAAAGATCTAAGGTTCCGGCAACGAGGGGATTCAGGACCAGCAAAACCCGTGGCTCGTCCGGTAATAGGAATTCGAGGAACTCGAAACCTTCCTCTAAATCGAGCTTTGTGGCGGAGGAAAATGCCGAGGAAGTGCCACTGAAGTCGCAGAAGAAGGTAGTAACCGCCCCCTCCACCTCCGCATCAAAGAAGAGGAATGTTGCCGGTTTCCTTAACCGTCTGAAAGAGAAATCCAGTCCATCACCTACTGAGGGGAAGCTTCTGGGTTCACTGAAGATCCCTCGCGGCGGTTCTGGTGGAAGAGAGGCGGAGCAGAAGAGAGGAACGAAGGAAGGCCGGAAAGAGGCTGCCTCGTCCAATCAGGAGAAGGTGACGTCGGCGGATTCCAGCCCGCCGGCGAAGAGGAGCGTTGGGAGGCCTCCTAAACGGCTGGCGCCGACACCCAGCCCTCCGCCGGCGAAGAGGGCAAAGGAGGAAACGGCGCCGTCGAAGCGGCCGCCCGCTCCGCCTAGGAGGAAGCGGGGGAGGAAGTAGCAGCATGAGGATGGTGTTCGTTGTAAATTATGGCCCCCGAGTTTGCGTGGGGGGGGGCCCTTGTGACGAGTTAGTAGTATTTCTGTGATGGTGGGAACGGAGTTGTTTTAATTTTATTAGAAACGTTAGCGTTCCCAATTAATTCATCATTTTCTTTCGTTTAATTCATAATTAATACCTTTTTTAATAACTTAATTAAATTTAATGTGAAACTTGTCATAGTTATCTTTGGTAAAATCAGTTTTAAATTATTTTAGGGGGCGTTTAGTTTAAATATTATCTTAATGTTATGTTATGTTATTTAAAGAAAATAATTATTTGATTTAATGAAATTTATAAGTAATTTTTAATTAAATTATAAAATTATTAATAAAAAATAATATTTAAATATTATGATATTTAAATTATATAATATAATATCAAGATAATAAATTAAACAGTGTTGGTGGTGAAGTCTTTCTATTAAAATATGAAGATAATATTGAATTAAATATTTTTTAAATTAAATTATCAAAAGGTAAAATTGGTCACTTTGGGAAAGAAGAAGCAATGTTGGTCTATTATTATTATTTTTGGATGATTTGAGGTTTTCATTAATTATTTTTATGGCATAATTATGAGTACATGATATTATGTATAAAGATTGTACAAGATAGCTTTCGGAGGAATATGAATTTTTAAGTAGAATGCCTAATGTATTCTGACAGGTGGAATTAATTCATGGGTAAATTACATTCAGATTTTTTATTTAAGAAATAATATCACTTAGGTACAGAATTTTAAAAAATTAACATATGCCTCTAATTCAAATATATATATATATATATATATATATATTAATCAAATTTATTTTTTAATATTAATTATTTTAAAATTCTCTCTCTCTCTTTGTGGGTGGGGTTTTGGTATGCCACCCACTGTTGTGCAGCCCTCTCATTAATCGTGCACCAACTGCCTTCCTTGCATAGTCCTAATGCGATGGTTGCATGAGGAGGATAGTCAACGCACGGTTGATAGTGACGCAGTCTTATGCGAGAGTTGTGTGAGGCCTGCGCAGCCGCAGGTGGGAGAGAGAGAGGGGATATGGGCATTTTTAGGATTTAAAACTTTTTAATATTAAAAATTTTAAAATAAATTTAATTAATATATATATATTAGGGATCCAAATATTAATTTCTTAAAATCATAGACATGAGCTATATTATATCTTAAACTAAAGATCTAGATATAATTTACCCTAGATTCTTTTATAACTTTTTTTTGAATGAAATTCTTTATAAGATTCGGAGGTGGCACTGATGGTGCGATTTTTTGGGGGCCTCCCACCAAAAAGAGGACCACAAACTGGAAGATGATCTCCTCCTTGGATGATTTGCCATCCTGTTTACCGCGAGGATCAAAACAGGATCAAAACAGGACCAAAATAGTAATAATTTAAAAAACAATAATAATAATAATAATAATAAATAAATAAATTTTTTAAATAATTCTATACAAATTCAAATATAAAAAATATTATTTTACTTTACATACTCCACAATTTAAAATAAAAATATCAACTTTATTTCACATTCTAGATCAAAATATTCAAATCGAGTATTTTGATCTAAGATGTGAAATAAAGTTTATATTTTTATTAAAAATTATTGAGTATGTGAAGTAAAATATTATTTTTTATATTAAAATTTGTGTAGAATAATTAAAATAATTTATTTATTATTATTATTTTTATTTTTTAAACTAGTACTGTTTTAGTCCTGTTTTGGTCCTCACGCCAAACAGGATCAGGAACCTGAGCTAGCGTTGATTGATTTGAGGAAAGCATTTTAGCAGATTAGTGCCAAGCCAACATGGGTTTCATGGATGAGCGCTCTGTGCGCGCAATTTGAGACAATTTCTTGACGCTATATTGATATGAATCATCAAAAGTGCGACTTGTGATAGGATGAACATCTTAAACTGAGTTTTTCACCTTCTCTCACGGTCGGGCATGCGAGGTTAGAATAGGCTTAATAAGGGTCATAGACCCATGCACAAGATCATTTCGAATATTATCTTCTACGTCCATTTACTTGCTAGCAAACAATTGTTTTAGGTGTGTCGTCTTGTGGTTCATTCATGAGATCATTGTTGGCTTCTTTCTGTGAGTTTGGATGAATTTTTTATACTTTAATTATTTCTAACCAATTTAGTTATGTTTCACAAGATTTTGATAATCTTAATAGTTTTAATTTCGATAATTTTAGCATAATACAGGTCATTATCATTGAATTTTAGACTTTGAATTCAAGTTTAAAAGAATTTCATCTCAATCAAATTAAACCAATCTGTTTTGAGTTGGACTTAATTGTGACTGAAATAAAAAAAAACTTATAACCATGAGCTGAGCCAACCCAGAGTCCAGGCTTTAAATTTCAATTTTTTCTTAAAAAATAAAATTAAGTGTTTTTTTTAAGTTAATTTGAACTTACTCAAATTCAATTAAGTGCAATCTGACTCATGCTATATAGATTTAAGCATAAATTATAAAATTTGTTCTTTAAAAAGATATTTAAGTTATATTATTTAGTAAATATTTATTTAATTTGATGATATTTTAAATAATTTTTTAAAAAATTATAAAAGTTTATTGAAAAGGTAATATATAAATAATATGATATAAGATAAAAATAGTATTGAATTAAATGATTTTAAAATAATATGACTAAAATGTTTAAATTTTGAAAAGTGAGAGATCGAACTATTAGGAGCATAAAAACTGAGGCACTGTGTTACATTTTATTTTATTTTTTTAATTTGATTTGATAATTATAATTTTTTTAAGTCATCATTAGGTAATAAAAGCTCTAGTATATTGTTTTTATTTTTTATTTAGCAGAATTTAATTTTTTTAAAAGCTTATATTGTCGCTACAGGAAAAGCCACAGGCAACCAGCAGAGTGCGGGGGCGGAGTCTGTAGTTAGTCACGAGGTGAATGATCGTCTTCCCTTCCTCTCGTCTCTCTCCTTCTGTTCTGCACCCCCCGCCGCAGTTGTAGCTGTGAGGGATTTCTCGCACTTCTCCATTCTCTCTCCATCATTCTACACCTTTCCTCGCTCCTCCGTCTCCCCTTTCTTAAACCATGACTCTTCTGTCATCTTCCCCCAGCTTTTCTTTCTCCAATCGCCCGCCCCTTTCTGTAATCTTGCTCCACTGCTTCTTTCCATAATTCCCGTTTCTTTGTCTTCATCTCTCTAAATTCCCTTGCCCACTCTTTCCCTCTTCAGTTACTCCTCTGTGCGATCCATTTATTCCCATCGATGTGTGTGTCTATCTGTATGTTAGGGTTCGATGAAGTCGGTGATCTGGATTGCCATTGAATGGTGGATGCACGCCCGTTCCATTATCCTCAGGAGTCAATAGTGATGGTGGATCTCCATGGGAATGGCGCAGATGGGAATCGATTCGTTAGGTGCTGACGCTTCTTTTACCTGTTATCCTCACTGGTTACGCGGAGATCCGTCAATTGGATATCCGATACTTCCGTTGGGCCTCTTCTTGGTGGTTTCTTTGGCAGGTAAAATCCATCGCCCTAATGTTTGCGCGTTATTAGTATTTTGATATCTTCAGCTCCTTCATATGCTTGTGAATTTTTGTATCCTGGATTCTGATTCTTGCGTTAGAGCTAAAATTCTGGCTGTTTTGCATCAGTTGCTCAATGTTGTTTCTTTTGCCGCTGCGGTGCCACGTTCTATGTCGGTTTGTAGTTTTGTCAAGTTCGATGATTGTTATTTTTTTCATGCTTTTGTTGTATTAGTTATATCTGTAGTTACATGACAAGATTGTGCTTATTTGCTTATTGCTTTGCATCTACTGTTGTCCATCTTTTGGTTTCTTAGGCTGGCCTGTCAGCTGGACTGTAGAACGTCATCTTCAGAATCTGCTCTATCTCCGTACCCACCACCAATATCTCATTAATTCCTCTTTCCCACTCCTCCACCTTTCTTTGCTGGATTCGTTCAGGATGATGTTTTTGGAAGCGGAGGACATTACTTGCCAACAGCATTTATTAGTTGCTTATTATTGGGAAAAATCAGAGATAAGTTGTTTTTGGAATCAAATGGATTGCTTGTGCTTAGACAAATTGTGTTTTTGGTGTGAGTGATTGTGGTCTGATAAGGAGGCCTGACATTTGAGAGAGATCATTGCAGAAGTGTTTTTGTATTCTTCCCTCTTTTTTTTTTTTGATTCTTTGCCCCCAAACATTACAATTCCCCCCACCCCAACAAGGATTTGTAGTTATGTTGATTTAACTGGGGACCCCTTAGTTTCAGGAAAGCTCCCACCCCATTGGGCTAAAAGAAGCTCCACATTCTTCCCTCTTTCTTTCATTTGAAGTTGCACAATTGTGTTTTAGCCATACCATAGTTTCAGAAGAGGGAATATGTTCCCTTTATGCAGCTGCTAGGAATGAATGATGGTTTTTTTTAAATTTATTTTAACAATATACCAATCAACTTTTGATAATTTTTTTGTTGATATTAACTTTTGATAATTGATTGTTACTTGGCTGCAATTCAATTGTGATTCAAGAAGAACTCCATTTTCCTGGTATGGTTCTTCCACTCATGTATTACTATCAATTTCTATGATATTATTACTTTTAAACCTTATATAAATCAAATGTAGAATTTAGAGGTTCCAATATGCTCGAAAAATTCCAATACTGTAGATATTTAATTGATTTAATTCATGCTGAACTTAAGTAGTCAGTCAAGGTCGGGTAAATAGATCTGACTTGTCTTATAAGTTGGAAGTGACAAATATTCTAACGCTAAACAATCTTGGTTTTTCCTAGGTTCGTTCGTATGGGTATTCATTAGTTTCTTTTTTCTTGTGAATTGTAAGTTTTGGGCTTATTAGAATGTTTACTTCTTAGTGGTTACATATATAATATATAAATTGCTTGTATATGGCTCTTTAAAAAGTTTGTGTTAACTGGGTATTTTTGCTTTAATCTTGTATACACACAATGATTTTAGCCGTAAAAAGTGCAAGCTCACTCTTCACTGAAGATCTTGTGTTGTCTCAAGTACTTTTTGATGTCTTTCTATATAATGATATAGCACGTCTAAGATATAAATCGTTGGCAGTATTTTTTTTTTGTTTAGTTGGTATAAATTTTACGTTATGTTTGTTCAATAATATTATGGAAAGCCATCACCTGCATCATCTTCTCCATGAAGGTCCATACCACTTTGCCGTAAGCTTTTGCAAGCTTAAGCGCACAAAAGTCATTAGAACCCTTCTTTCTTATAGCATGGAGACATTCATAGGCAATGATGATATTCTTCAATTTTTAAAATTTAATTATCATTTCTAATGTTACTTTTAGTGAATATGGATCTTTTTAGATAACTTCAGTGTGTGTCAACATCAAATAGCCATTGAATATTATATACTGTTGTTTTGGCATAATGCACGTAGTGTTTAGCCCTTGGTCAACAAATTTGTTGATACTACTAAAGCTGTATGGGACCACTAGAGGATGAGTGAGTTATGAGTGGGTTCCATATTGGGCACCTGAGAAGACATAACAGGATCCATGTTTTGTCTGGACTCTTGCTTTAAACTGCTTGATCAGGTGCAATCCAATTAGTGCAGAGAATTGTTTTCCCTGAAATTCAGCCATAGCTTAGGCATTACTCAAAATGGATAAAAAGTACATTAGGTATCAGAAGTCTCAAAATTCTCTCTAAGGATCAAGTTAATTTAGCTATGATTAGTCGAGCCTATTTGATTAAGTAAATTAATTTAAATTTGGAGTTCTTATCTATTAGTTAGATTGAGTCAATTTGCTTGAATTTAGCTATTTTAATTTAAAATTAGTTTTTGGTTAGTCCAACCTCACCAAATCAGACTTGTAGTTTTAGGAACTTTACTATTTATAGAACTGAAGTATGTATATATTATTTTGCCATATGAATAAAATAACATTTGTCCTTTAGTTTATAGAATTGCAAATAGGTTCTTTCGAATATTGAGTCGTCATATTTTGAGTATGTTATATATGGGTATATGGTAAATAGGTTCTCTTAATTTGGGCTCATGTGTAACTAAGTCCGTATTTTTAAAGGCAAAAGTCCTTTTTTGTGTTTGGGGTTAACAACGTTGGCCGTAAATATTTGCATGTATTGCCAAATGAGGGTAATTTTTTGGATAGCCTTGAAATTTAGATTAAAATGTAGGAACTTATTTACAATTTACTTATAATATTGTATATAAAATTTGAATATAAATTTATATATTTTTATACTTTATGTGTATAGTATTGCTATTTTTGATGTTCTGAACAACTGTTATGAGGTTTTTATTTCTTTATTTGTTTGAAACAGTTTTTCCCTTGCCTCTAAAAAAAAAAGTTCCTTCTATTTAATTATTTATAATATAGTAAGGTTAGTACATAAAGAATACAAGTAAGACAAAATGAAATCATTCTTTATATATATAGGAGGTGACGAAAGGAAGAAGAAAATGAAGAAATAATTGAGGTTTGAGAGAGATTCTTAATGCTTTTAGAATAATTCCTAACACTTTCACTTAGGCCGAAACATATATCAAATAGATTAGCTTGTCACATAAGAGAAAAGGGAAGTCTTGAACCCTAAGATGTCCACAAGCTGATTTGTTGTGAAGAGTAATTATCTTTGATAGAATAATATTTCTAATAAGATAGCAGTTTTTTTTAATATCCTTTGTTATCTGGAAATGAGATTGCTAGCTACATAAATAGCAACTCCATTATAAAAATGCATCACAATAGGCTACTCAAATGTGAAACATTTCTTTATCATAAAAAAATGAAACATTTCTTCTAAAAGGATTTTTATCCACACCATTTCAGATGCAAAATGAGTTATAGCTCTATGTTCAAACTTTGTACTAGATTTTGCCGTAATACTTTGCTTTAGTATTTCTCCCAATAAAGATACAATAAATGCAGACTTTCTATTATCAACTTATCTGATATACTTTTTGTTTGAATAAGCACCAACTTTCATTTTTTCACTCTTTAAATAGTCTCTTTCCAAGAGTTTTCTTGATATACCTTAGAACTATGAATGCAGCCTCCAAATGCATCTATTTTGAAACTCTAGGTAAATTAACCTACAATTCCAATAAAGAAGACAATGTTTGGTTGATTAACAATTAGATATATTAGCCTACCAACAAGACATTTGGAGAAAGAGGCATCCTCTAGAGATTCTCTATCATTAATAATTGATTGCATATCCAATGGGATTATCAGTTGCTTTTCGTCCAAGGGTTCAATGCACTTCAGAAGATTAGTTTTCCTTTGTGACAATGCAATACCTTTCTGTTATTTGACTTCAAGTACTTGTCACTTTCAGAGAGCAATATGTCATCCACATAAGCAGCAAGTATAATTCAGCCAAAAAAGTATGTCTATCAAATATAGAGCGATCAACAATGCAACTACGAAGACTGGCCTGATTGGCCATTTTATAGAATTTGTCTAACTATGATCGTCAACTATATTTTAGATCATAAATAGTCTTTCTGAATCTATATACTAGTCTCCCTGAGCATACCTTGGAGATTACTTCATATATACAATCTTAGAAAAGTTATAATAGAGAACAACATTACTGACATCCATTAGAAATGGTTTTTAAGACTTGATTTGTGATAACGAAAAACCGAAGCCTGTCATAATTGAGTCCGGCTCTAGGGGAGAAAGCCTCAAAGCATATCAACCACATAGATCTAAGTAAATATCTTCACCATAAGGTATGAGCACCTATCATTAAGCTGCAGAGTGAACACTTGACGGAGGAGTTACCAACGCCAAAGATCTACAATCGAGAAGAGCTGATACCTAAGGCAGGCAAGGTGACATCCGAAGCTGGTTCCTCTACTTGGCCAAGGGGGCTTGGAGCACTTGGTAAGAAAGGGTGGTCTGAACGCCCATCGTCAAACTAATGGATGAACACTTGATGGAGTTACCAACTCCTAAGATCTACAATTGAGAAGAGCAGACATCTCTACATCTATTGCTTATTTTCATCCATGGATCTATAGTACATTATCACAAAATTTAGGTATAGTCATAATAATATGTAGAAGAGTAAAAAAATGGAATGAGAGAGACAAATAGTTAATTGCCAAATGAGAGTACAAAGAATGAGCCAATGAGGTAGTCTCTATGGTGGTAGTAGGGAGAACAACGGGTAAGTCAGAAGTGGGATTGGTGGTTGTCAAGTCTATAAATGGTGGTGTTGATGGAGTAGTAGTCACTTGAAACTAAATGTTATATACATGAATGGGACGATATATGGGTATATGAGTTGATGGAGGTAGAAAGAACAAAAGAATAAGAAACAGTGGTGGTGCCATTTGAAATGAAGTGAGTTGATACAGAGAAAGTAACATTAGTAGAGATATAATTGCTTATGTGCTGGATTATAATAGTGATAGTCCTTTCTAAATTCTAGAATAAACTAGAAAGATGCATTGAGTAGGTCTTGGTGAGAGCTTGTCAACCCTAGGGCGAGTAACAAGAACAAACAAAGACACCCCAAAGACATTGAGGAAAATTAGGTATAGTGGTTTGTTGGGGTTGTAGTTTTCAATGTGACTCGATCTTTTTCCTTCTCCGTCTCAAGTCGAAAACTGAAGTGACTTATTACTAGGCTAATTGCATGAAGATTTGATGGATACTTATGGATTCTGGGTAATATGCTTGAGATTTTATGCCAGTTCTGACGAGCCTGAAACTTGAAAAATTTGAATAGATGGGGTTCATGAGTTGTTATTTATGTTTTTGATCCATATCATGAGATTATTATTAAATACTCCATGAACATTAGATTTCAAGTTTGTTAGTTTCACTGATCCGTCAGCGTTTGACGAATCTTGTACTCTGAACTGCTTGAAAACTAATCTCTAATGTTGAGATTGCATCAATTTATCCACATCATGTTACAGCGAGTAGATGCTTTGACATTTCATGGAAATTATATAGTTTTTAGGTTATTTGTATTGTAAATTCTGATATTTTCACAAATTGTATTTAAAAATGAGCCCAGCTAATTGCAAATTAGGGGCAGTATGCAACTATGCATATTTTGCTGAACATTGAAATATTAGCTTGTTGGGAAACGTATATTTGAAAATGTGTTAGGCAAATTGGTCTTCGACAATTGAGTTACATTATTTTTTTAGCTCATTTTTTAGGCTGCTGCATATTATTGATGCCTTGATGGTACTATGTATTTTAATTGGACGTATGAAAGATAAACCAGTAAGAATTTGGTAACTGATAGAGCGCAATGGAAACAAAGGATTCATGTAGCCGACCCCACCTAGTGGGATTAAGGCTTGGTTGTTGTTGTTGTATGAAAGATAAACCAGTATAGTTTGTTTTTAGCTTTTGATGTTCATGATGATGCAGGTGGTTAACAATCTCGCGGACTGGATTATGGGGCAACACACAATTTCGGAAAGGCCAACAATCTTCAGTTACGAGTTCTAACACTTAAGGTAAGTGAAAATTTGATTTTATCAATAGGTAATACTTTATAAGGCGTTCCGTGTTTAAACACATTAAAAACAAGAGACATTTACATACATAGCATAAAAATCTATCATATTTACATATGTATACGTACAAGGCATCAAAATTTTATAAACCATATCTTCAGCATTGCGTATACGATATATAATTTGAAGTTCAGTGGCCATCTATACCGTTTTCGAGTTTTGTTTACCATAATTAGTTTTTCCCTTGTTTGATTGGCAGTTTTTTATGCATAAAAAATTATGTTTATATTGGTATATGATATAAAACTAAAGTTAGTTTTATCTTGAACTGTGTTGATGTGACATGATATTAGTTTTTTATTTTAAAATTTGTTTAAGAATTGAAATAAAATTTATTTTTGATTGGTCTAAAGCGTTTATTTTTTATTTTTTTATATTTATAAAGTGTTCAACGCTCTTTTAATTTTAGCATTAATTTTTTATTCAAACACATGTTAAGTTGAAATAAAAAAATTTGTTTAAGATATATAAAATTCTACTTTTTAATGGGGAATTTATTTTTGGGATATTTCTAACATGGTTAGAAGAATTTATTTTAACAGGTAATGCAAAACCTTTATAAGTTTTATAAGTTCCATAGTATGGTTATTTCGCATCGGCATTAATTAAAATGTACCTTTTAGATGAAGTTTCTGGGTATTTTGTTCCAACAGCATGCTGAACACAACATTTTTTTTTTTTGAAATGTTGAACACAACATTGAATATTGATGAAAGCTTTCTGCAAGCATTTTTTCTTACTAACATTTCATTTTAGAAAATCATCCATATTTTGGACTGAATTTTTAAAATATTTGTATTCATTGGTCTTTAAAATATCATTATTAATTACAGCTGAATATAGAGTTGATTTTAAATAGTTTAACATAGAACTGAAAAATCAAACCGTGTAAACTTGTATAATTCACTTCATATTCCTTGTCAATTATGAAAATCCATATCCATACATCGAGTTCGTATCAGGTGCGATCAGTGTGCTCATCCTTTTTTTTTATTGTGTGCCCCATCATCCTTAGAACACCCAATCAAAGTTGTGCTTATATGTATATTTTTGACTTTGTATGAATCTTATTTTATTATATATATATTTTTAATTATATATATGAATGTATAAAAAAATTTGCAAAAAGATGAAAATGATGCAAAATGACAAAAAAATGATGTAAAATGGAATTGTCTCACTGTTGCACGCGGCACTATGTGAAACCTGTGTGCTTACGCGGTGTGTTTTGATTGGGCGCCATAGGAATGACGAATAGGTGAAATACATAATTTTTTTCCATACATCAGATGAGATATATATAGCTATTAAAATCACAACGTTTTTTTAGGTATGAGGGGCTTTAAAAGCCAATATTTTGCATTAAAAAAAAAATGTTATGGAGTTTTATCAATTTCTGCCATGGGGAGCTATTGTTCTCATTCATAAGCAAAAGGTCATGCAAGAGTGCCACCAATACATATCAATCAATCTAATCACACATCTGAGCATGTGTTATGACATCATCATGCCTTTGTCAAATGTGTACATGTTCATGCATGTTGTTATCTACATAAATTATGATCATAATGATCTCCAACTGGAAATGTTTTAAGTTTCATAAGCCAAAATTGTCTTCAGTTGTTAATAACTTTTTGATCACCATTACCATTATTTCCACGTTTGCCAGAACTATCCACTATATTGAAGCTCTCCCACGTTTATTTTATTTATTTATGGCAGCAATAGCTCAAAATGAAACTGGTGAGATTTGTTAAGCTAAGAAGATACAAAATACAAGCACACAGCTCTTCCCAAAAATAAAATTTAAAAAAAAAAATGAATTCATTGTTGATGGTCAACATCCATGAACCAGAAAATCTTTACATCATTTTGCACATCATTGATAATTTTACAAGCGCCATTTAAGCTGGTTCTGAACATGTTAAATATTAACAAAACCTCATTGAATAATGCAATTAAAACATCTAGCTAACATTTCATTCCTTGGCTTAAACTTGTACACAGATCAAAACCATCGCCAACGCAGCCTTCTCAGCAGACAACGTTGCCATATGCTGATGGTCTACGAATAGCACCGCTCACCCTCTTTGCTTTCAGGGGAAAGACTGATCACAATCCGCTGAAGAGAGGGAAAAATTTATCAAAGCTTGAGTGCAAACTAGATGTCATGGTTCATTGTAGTTTTGCTTTGAAAAACACTGTTTGTAATATTGAAATTCTAGCTTCTAAATTTTCAAACTAACAAAGGGCTCAATCAATTTATTTTGGAACAGAAAAAGCAATTAGAACAAAATATGATGCTGGTTGTAATCTTTTCTACGTATATTTTAATAGGTATTCCAGCTACTTTTAAAAGGGAACAGAGTCTTGCACGAAATTAAATGATAATAATTTGTACAAACCAAGCTGTCTGAATTGATGCCAACATGAATCATCGGATAAATCAAATTAAAAGAAAGTTGTGGCTATGAATATTTACCACTTTCCCCATCAGATGCATCAGCTAGTCTTGCAATTGCATCAACAAGGGCTTGCTCATGCTCCTTTAAAAAAAAAGGTGAGCATTAGAATTCTAGCAGACACAGCATAAGTCAAAACATATTCGTATTAAATTGTTCTTTACCTTGAGCACCTTCTTTGCTTTCTCGACTTCTAATGGATCAGGATGACTAGCGTTAAACACTCTTTCCACCTAGGCATATTATCAAATATGGTGTGAATGTAGTTCAAAAAAAAAAAAAAAAAAAAAAAAAAAATTGCAGCTCCATAGATCTGGTTGAGACACAGCCTGACAAATACCTCTTTTATTAGGGTCTCAGTGTGGAGAATCTCAATGCTATCAGCTCCCCTCTTTGCAATCCCATTTTGTGATAATGTGAATTCCTTCTTAGACTGATGCTTCAGAGGACCTCTTCCCCGGCCGACACCTGCTGGTACAACGCCGGTGCGACCAGGCTGCTTCTTGATTCCTCGACCAGCTCCACTGCGGACTCCCTGACGCTGAAAACCTGGATCCTCACCTTCCCATCTGATATCCTCAGGTGAAATCTGCAGGTGAATGGCTTGCTCAAAATAATGAATGCTCAATAGATTCACGCTCACAATTATGTTCAGAAAATCAGCTCACAATTACATCTAGAAAATCAAAACTTGCTTGACAATTACCTAGATATTCTACGGCAGATTGAAAACAATTGAACAAACTTTGTGATATTACTCTTAATTTAAACATTCAAAAATTCAATAGATATTGAAGAATATTTTTCGTTTTTTAAATTAAATTGTCTATAATATTACTTTTAATATTATCGAAAAAAAATGAGAACATAAATGTAACTAAGTTCAACAAAATTCAAAAAATACTTTTGAATTCAATCAACAAAGTATACAACTCATATTATCAACTGGTTTAGTATGTAAGCTATATCTTAAATATGATTATAATATATTATAACAACAACAACCAAGCCTTAATCCCACTAGGTGGGGTCGGCTACATGAATCCTTTGTTTCCATTGCGCTCTATCAGTTACCAAATTCTTATTTCTAAGTTTAAGTACTAAAGAATCAATTCATTATAGTTTCTTGCCAATGTCTTCTTTGGTCTCTCCTCTTCATCTTTGTACATGGGTCAAATCCAGTAACTCAATTTTTCTAACTGGAGCTTCAATTGGCCTGCGATTTAGATGTTCCAAACCATCGAGCCGACTTTCTCTAAGTTTAATCCTCAATCTGGTGCCAAACCTAACTTTCTTTTCGGATAATACTCATTTCCATCCATTCTATCCTATTTTCGTGTATATCCACACATCCACCTTAACATCCCCATCTCCTGCACAACATTTAATTTATTTGTATGTTTCTCTTCTTTGTAGAACAGCAATTCAGCCACCATAAGATTATCATCGCTGGTCTTACATACAGTTTTTTATAAAATTTAACCACTTTACTAATTTTTGGATGAGATTTTTCTATGCATAACACTAACTCCAGAGGCATTTCTCTATTTTAAGAAACCCAGCCCTGCTTGGATTCCTGCTAATAACGCTCATTATCTCTCCCCCTTATTTCGCCATCATTTTGATATATTGTCCAGGTATCTATCTATAAGCGCTCGGGACTT
>KZ452014.1:0-120090 GCA_002786265.1 Apostasia shenzhenica | reverse complement strand
CGATGCAGCGGCCCTTGCCCATTTTTCACTGTATTCAGGCAATACAGCGCGTCGCTTCCAGGGAACGCCCTAGCTTTAACGCAATTTTCTAAAGGATTCATGTCATGATTGATTCGACAAGTTTTACGCTGGCTGTCGACTACCTAACGCAACCCTCCGCATTTCTCATCCGGGACTTGGGACCCGGCAACGGCGCGTTGATTATAATATATTATATATTTATATAATTAGTTACCGTATCCTAATATATATGTATCATACTTTTTTAAAACTTTTTGTATCACAGTATCAGTATCGTATCAATATCATTGTATCGCACATATACTTCATAAATGCAATTATTGACTAAGAAAAATCCAGAACAAATACTATTATAAAAGAGAATGAAGAGTTTGATAAAAGAGGAAAATAACTATTAGATGACTAATAACAAAATGCTTATAACGCATAGATTGTAGTATACGATTATCTAAAATCATCAGTAAACTCATCACAACCAATATGATAGTGCAAAAGTTTCATAGCCAAAATACACTCAAATATATATACAGCAATAAACCGACGATGCAAAATGTGATGCATTAGGAATAGTTTGGTTCTTTTTGCCGCCTCCTATTCTAACCTCTAGATCAACCATGCTGAAGTATGAAATGATGCCAAAATAAGAATAAGAATCAGCTATTTGGACTCAAAGATTAAAGAAACAAACATTAACACGTTTATATACTCAGCTAATAGACAAACAAATCTGAACATACTTAGTTCTACTGGCTAATGCTTATGAATGGTACCATATATAGATCGAGTGTAATGGGGTGTTATCAAGGGCCAATAAGTATATAGGCTCAATACCAGCTCATTATAAATGTTCGATAAGAGACTTCCCCAAAGCTTGGTAGTATTTGTTGAGGTAGCTCATTGGGGATCATTTGTACATACAGTACAAGTATCCTTTCCCGTGACAGACCAAGGCCAAGCATGTTTCTCATTGTTTAATTGGTCGAAACCCTATTTCTCTTTGAAGGAACCTATTTCTCAACTTCAGATAGAAACCCTAGTTCCATTTTGGACAAACCTTTCATTAGCAACCCTAGGGGCCACGCAAGACTCCGTGCGTTAGCCACACCAAGAGCTTGGGTCACCTTGACAACCACCCACCAGGGAATCTTACTCACTCTGTTGTTTTTCTAATGACACTTGCAGGCTCCCTGATCAGAAGCTTCAGTTATTTCCTACTATCTTCAGCCCAACATAGCTAAGAGAAGAAAGAAAGTCTAAGTTAAGAGTGTAAAAGAGACTAACAATCTTATCCATCAACTTTTATCTCATCTTTTCCTGTGGGGAAATAATATATATATATATATATACACATCATATCAAAGTAGATTCTAGTTCACTTCCCACAGCTCAAAAAGTAACAGATGATACACACCTGTCCCCTCTGCTTGATATCTAGACCTTATTAATAGTACTTCTGCTTGCTGGAAGCGGTTTATACAACTGACTTCTGAGTCATAACATTGTATGCTACCACATTAAATGCCTATTTTGGGATTTATATGATTGGTAAATTCAAATGAATCCTCTTTAGGTATGATGCAATCTCCAGGAGATGGCCAGCATCAGTTCTTAATATCCCTCATAACTACCAAAAGAGTAGCACAACCCTTTATACCTACTTGGTGTGCCGTACTCTGTAGGTCAGTAATGTTCAAGCATACAATGGTCTTCAACTAAAAAAAGCTGCAATACGGAACAAACAGTTAGGTCCTTAACTACATCATACAGACAAAGGAGATCGTTATCTACAACTGAGGAACATGCTGATGGAAACTAGATTATTATTTGGTCGAGAGAATAAGCACTTCACCTCTTTGAGATTGACCCATTCCCATGTCTCATTTTTTGTATTGATATCATAGACTAGAGCATGTAGATCCTGAATATGACCAGAGTAGAACAGTAAGGTCTGGTCCAAACTCAAAAGTCAGATGAAATATAAAAGAAGCACTAACCTTTTGTGGATCATAATCAGTAATGACAGCCGCATAAAAGTTATTATCTTCAGGCCATCGGGTCATGACTTTTCGCCCGATGAGGGGATCATATGCTGTAGTTTCAGCCAGTTCATTTGCTACAGGAACACCAGTAGCTCCTCTGTTTGTGAATTGACCCCTTCCACTAGGGCCTGTTGAGGGAATCTGCATGGATTTGTGATTTTTATTTAGTTAAAAATGAAGAGAAGAAAGTAGAAAATAAATAAATTAAAGTATTTTTAATTAATAACTTACTGGCCTAGGTTTCTTGGCCTTAGTTACCGTAGATCCATGTTTTGCAGCTGTTATTGACGGCTGCGTAGAAGCACCAACCGGTTGTGGATGCATCGCAGGGGATGGTGCATTCAAAGATAAAGAAGGGACCGATTGAGATGTGTTTTTCCTCTTGCGAGACCCCGACACACTAGGACTGGGCAGTGGATCATGAACAGGCTGCGCATTATTCATCAAACCAGGCTGCCTTCCACCTGCTTGCCTCCACTCCCTTTTTAACATTTCAAGTAATTCGTATCAACAAACAAAAAAGATTTTAGATGTTTTAGTCCACAAATATTTGTGGATCTAAAAAACTCTTGATCATCAATTACCTTATTCTCCTAATAAGGTCATCTGCATTGACCATGGTTAATAGTTCTCTGTGCTCAACATCAGAAACTTTTAGCTCTTTCCTAAGTTCAGTAATCAAACTCTCCTTCTCCTAGGAAGTTAAATTCACAAAGTGATGAGTTAAGAAGGGTAGAAAGAAAAAAACTAACAGTCACAATAAGAGACTTGTAGGGATGTGCAAAAATGAATACCCAAGTAAGCGAATCTGATTGTGCCTTGAATGCCCGCAGAACATAACTGTATGCCTCCTGCTCCAATTGATGTATCTGAGTCTCCATATCACTCTGGGACCTCGGGTAAGCAAGAGCAACACCGGTTCTCCCATTCACTGCAATACGACCTCGTATCCCCCTACTCTGATGTGGTGGTGGAAGATCATCATCAGTCCCTGGAAATACAGGAAAAAGACCGTTCAGCCAAATTAGCAACATGATCATCAAAACCATAACTATCAACAGCAGCAACCTTGTCCCTGCTACTTCAGAACAATCTTAATACAACAGAGTTCCATGACAAGGCTACATTTGATCGATCTTCCTATTTGTTCCCCACAATATGTGAGCAACTGTAGGTAGATAACGTGCCACAAGGTGCAGTGTAGAACACCAAGCTTATGTGATATCAAAGAGAACATTAACCCAGGGGTTAATCATTCTAATGCATCTACAGCAGTTGGATTGTATAGGTTACCCACAAGCATTATACATACAACTCTCACATTAGAACCATTAAGGGTCTGTTTGTTTGTAAGATTAAATTTAACAAGTTTAAAATTAAACTTGGATAGAGATATTTTTTTATTGAAAGTTGTGAATGATGTGAAGTAAAGTTAGTTATTATGTTGGGGTGTGTGAGGGGTGTGATATAAAGTTAGTTATTATATTGGGATATGTGAGAGATGTGATATAAGTTAGTTATTATTTTAGTAATGTGTGTAGGATGTGAAATAAAGTTAATTTTTAATATTAAATTTTATGTGTGATGTGATATGCCTAACTAAAATTAAACCAGGTTAATTTTAAATGGGCAAATAAACGGGGAATAATTTTTTTCTCAATAATGTTTTGGAGAATTGTAAAACCTATTTTTCCATAAGCCATCTAGTTCCCTTTTATAAAAGGGTCAAGCAATCCTAAAATCACAAAACTCAGAAAAAAGAAATCCTCGGAGATTTGCAAGTTGCTACATATCCTCACCTACAACTGCATCTGCTGCACAAGTCCAAAACATGAAAAAGAAGAAGCTCAAAAGAACATCTACAACTGAATATGTTATGAGGGCAAACATGCGGACTTTTTAAGAAAAAGTACATAGCAAAAAAATACTTTTATTCTATTTTACAACTGCAACACTGTAAACCCAATACATTTAGAATACCACAAATTATTCTACCACAGGTTTCCATCATATAGCCCATCCACCAATAGTAGGCCACATATCAAGAAAATCCAACATAGTGTTACAAACTAGATCAAGTATAAAAAAGAGTATGAGAAGAAAATTTATTCGAATAACAATTATAACTTATTTTAGCATTCAGGTTGGTATAATCACACAACCTACTAAGCCAAACAATCAACCCTCGATCTTGGTCGCACATGTGGCAAGAGCTAGAGAGTATGCAACAAAGGGAACCACTAAATCCAATGGCTCTCATCAAACAAGGCAGAGAGCACGAGCAGTTAGTGAAACCAGAAATCGAATAGTCTAGCATAAATACCGGTTGGAGTTGATATCTAACCTAAAAGTCAACAGGTTCGGTCAAGCGAGTTAGATCCCATAATCCACTCAAGATTAACCAAGTTTTGACAAAAGTCCATGCACAGTACCCAAATTTGACAAAATTGTCTGGAAGACTCCAACCAACTATAATATTTAATTCCAACATGGGGCGATGATGGTCTGACATAATCATGAGAATTAAAGGCTATAAATAGAGATGAGAACAGAGTTTAATTAGTAAATCAAGGCCTATATTCTAGACTCCACTCCAAGCAAGCTTCTTCTAAGAAGGTTTTTGATGTAGATAGTTCAATAACGCCATATGCATCAACATAATCTATGGCCCCATGCCTAGGCTATATCGCTTTCCATAGTTGTCTTTATTTTATTCGTCATACTTCATTTTATTTGAGTCACTTATAATTGACTTTTTTGTTATTTGAGTCTTTTGACTATGTTTTTATGTTAATGGGAATACCCACTATGTAGCTTGTATATATTTTGAGTTTAGTTGGATTACATGTGTTTGCTTGGGTCAAACTAGTTCATTTTAGAGTGGTTTGGAAGAAAATGGGTTGGTTTGTATTGGATCCAAGGAGAAGAGGACCAATTTGCAATTGTACCATGATTAACACATTCAAGCAAGCCCGAGCCTTAAATCCATCGAGTCCTCTTTTGCCTCTTGTGCCTAAAGATAACCAAAGCTCGATCGTCCTTGCACCACAACGTAGACCCAATTTCACTAAACACGAATGTCGTTGACCCTCCAATGCAAGCAATCATGTCATCCGTCACTGGAAGGGGGGGCGGGGAATGCATGAGTTAATTTCTTCAGGCTTGTGTGAGGAGAGATGTTTTAGCTGATTTTGCACAGTGAGTGGTCGGTTGGTAGGAGCAATAGGAAGCTGCTAACACCATTCAAGCTGGGAAATAGGTTGCAACCATCTTGGAGGCTTGAGGTTCTATTTGGATTTAGGGCTTCTTGATGTTCAGGGTTCTTATTTGTTTCATGATATTCCTAGCTGGTTTAGGTTTTCATTGCTCACATGAACTTTGAGTTGGATTAATTGCTTCACTTCTGAATTCTTTTTTTTTTTTGAGAGAGACTTCTGAATCTATTTGGAACTAGATGAATTGTTGGTGAAATTATCCTCTTTTTTTGTATGGTTTTCAAATCATAATCTAAGCTTAAATTTCTATAGCTTACACAAGTTTTCCACAAGGTTGTGCAAGAAGAGAAATTCCTTCTTCAATTGAGTTCATTTTGCACAGTGAGTGCATGGGTTGGCAAGGAGCGATAGCGGACTGCGAACACAATTCAAGCTGAAAGTGGCAATGGGTTGTAGCCAACTCAGAGACTTGAGGTTCTATTTGGATTTAGGGCTTCTTGAAGCTCATCATTTTTATCCATTTCTTGTTATTCCTAGCTGGTTTGGGTTTTCATTGCTTACATGAACTTTAATCTGGATTAACTACTTCTAAATCTATTTGGCTCAAGATAAACTCTTGGTGAAATTATCCTCCTTTTTTTGGATTCCAAGTCATAATCTGAGCTAAAAATTATGTAGCTTACATAGGTTTCAAGATTATAAGTCATATATTGGGTTGCCTCAGCTTTGCTACTGTTTATATTCTATTCAAATATATATTCAGATTTCCTCCAAATATCAATCTTTTGTTCTAAATCAAATCACAATTCCAGGAAATAATATGAGTATAGGTGGGTCACTGTTTGTAATACTCAATCTAAAATCAAGTCTAATATGAACTCCAATTGCTATATCTTTAATAATTCTCTATTTCTACTAAATAATTGATGATATTTTTATATTTACACATTATAATATTAGAAAACTCCTAGAATTGCTTCATATGAGTAGGATAAAATGAGTCAAGGCATGCTAATTACTTTTTTCATAGTAATTTGACTGATTCTTTCTGTCTTTAGCTGCATAGGTACCTGAATTTTTCTCAAACATCATTAAACCTTCTACTGGACACTCTGGGAACCTAATTTAGGTTTTTATAAAACTAGTTCAAATTTTAATAAATCAATCTGGTTGAAATTTTAATAAAAATGGTTCAAGATTGTTTATCACCCTCCATGGCTTTATTTCTTTCCCATGCCTGCCTCCTGTGCCTTAATTGCCTCGCTCCCGTATTAAGAAGTTGCCACTATCCTGCCCACTAGACTTCTTCTCCACTTAAATTTAAGATATATTCTCCTCTTCCTTCTTCCTCCCACCTTCTTCTCTTAGTCTTTTTCCTCCCTCCTCTTCTTCTATCTATTTTCTTCTTCCCACCTCTTTCTTATTCATTCCTCCTCTTTTTCTGACTGT
The DNA here is from genome assembly GCA_002786265.1 of Apostasia shenzhenica. Lineage (NCBI taxonomy): Eukaryota > Viridiplantae > Streptophyta > Magnoliopsida > Asparagales > Orchidaceae > Apostasia > Apostasia shenzhenica. Next base: position 113,366 of record KZ452014.1, on the reverse strand, counting down.
TTTCTTCCCCCTACATTCACTTTGTGTTCTTTCTCCTTCCTCCATCCTCTTGGAAAGGAAAAAAACTATAAAAAGATAGATGAAATGTCACGTATATTTGATCAATTTTAGAATTTTTTATTTTTATTCAAATTTTAATAAATAATTAATTATATTTATTAGCGTGTCCAAGAAGTATTGTGTCCTATTTTTTAAAATATCATCGTATTCCTATGCTCGTGTTGTGTCGTGTTCATTGTATGCCATAGTTTCAAGTTTATAAAGTCGACAATTTCAATTACTTAAGTGCTGCATTTTAGGTCTTTTTAGTAGGTTAGAAACTCTTCATCACATAAATCTAGACACAATCTTTTTATTGGTATCCAGAAGATAGATGTGCGAGGGGCCACAAAGATCACTTTTGTGACCCCTCACACATCAATCTTCCCCAACAGTTGTTCAATTTGCCCCTCTCATCTCCAGCTTATAATGTTGTTGTGTACTATTCTAATTTTTTTCTTTGCACTTCTCACTAAATAATGGATTTTGGAAGAACCATGAAAAATGGTGTCATGGTTTTCTCAGTTTGACCTGGTTTCCACATAAAAATCTTATGCCCTTGACTATTCAATTTCATCTTCTTTCCTTATTAATCCACATTAATCTGCATTGTTCGATTATTGGTCATGATTTTACATCAACACACCCACCCACCCAAACATGCACACACACACAAAGATAGAACATAAATGAGTACATCATCATCAATAGCCTTACTAACAAACAAAAGCATTTAGAGTTTACTAGATCCCTTATTGTAGGCTTTTTCATGTCCAATGCAAAATATAGTATTACTCTTATACAAATTTTTTTCTGTAGTTACCAACCACACAGTCATTGTTCTCCCCCTTTCTAATCAGTAATATCTTCCAACAAAATGTCATCTATTCATCTTTCTCAATCTCCAACGTACATGCACATATCTATCACCAGGTCTAAAATCTAATACTTACAAAAAAGCAACCTTGGAGGCATTTTCATGTTGTAACATCTCAGGATTAATAGCAATATGGCTTGCCAATAAGAATAACAACTTCAGCATGTTCTTGCCATTTTAACACCATGAACTAGCATTAGGGCATCCAAAGCAGTATGAAACAACATCAAGCTCCAGATTCTTAACGTAACGTGGAGTCATAACTCATGTATGCCAAAACAATAAATCTTCCTCAGTGTGCTGCAGATTTCAAAAAGAAAAGAAGCAACAAGCAGATAGAGGCAATGAAAGGGATTAACGAGCTTCAAATTGCTTGAACTAATTACAACTAAGCCAAGTTCTTCCACTGAAGCACCAATCCAATCAGAAAGATAAAACCCTAATAACACCAGTCCTAAAAGAAAGGAGTACAAGAACTAATGAAACTTCTAGTCTAGCATAATAAAGAAACACCGCCAGCATCCAAAAGCATCACATAACAACAAAGGTCAGGTCAGTGGATAATCAAAGAAGCACCTGCTAACGAAATCATTCTACTAGATCAAGTTCTGGAGCAAACTCACCGCTGCTGTCAGTAGGGCCATACTCCATGGCAATTCCACCAGGCAACTAAACAGAAGCTCTAGGAAGATTGGCGTCCACTGCTGAGAATATGGAACTAGAGGATCCCTTCCCTCAGCTAGGGCTGGATCTCGCAAGTTCCTGTAGATCCATCCTCCGAAGCCATCCTTCTCCTGATCATCGAGAACAGAGTTGAATTCGAGCTCGGAGCAGCGGATTCGAGTGGGATTCGAGAGGCGGGCAGAAGTTCCGGCGACGATTTCTGTGAGGGTGAGGTGACGAGGTAGTGAGAGGCCGTGGGAGGGAAGAGCAGGCGAATAAGAGAGAGAGAGAGAGAGAGAGACGAGTGAAGGATTCGGGGAAGCGGATTCCAAGCGCGTTCATAAACGATATCCGACTCGGGTTGAGTTCCGTCGTGCGCGTGCCATTAGCACGTGCAGCCGAGTTTACGTTATGGTAAATGACGATACAGTCCCTCAGGAATTTGAGATCTAGAAAGTGTAATAAGTGATAATTCTTTTGCATTTTTATTAATTTCATTACGTATAAATAAAAAACCTTCAACATACTAGCGTTTGTGCTATATTAATAGAAGTGTAATTTTATTCAAGTTGAATTAGTTCTACAATTAATTTATATTTAAATCAAACAATTTTTGAAACCAGAACAAAAACATATTCCTTTATATCAGAATTAAAACCGAACCCAAAAAAATCAATTTAAATTCCTCAATCGATTTGAGCCCGATTCTAACCTTTGTTTGACAACGAATTAAAAAGGTGATTATAAATTTTAAATTATGTATAAAAAAATTTAAATAATAATCAATCAAGACTAAAGACTAAAATTAAGAAATAAAAGTACTAAATTATAATTTATTAAAATCAAAGACATAAGAGAAATTAACGAACAAAATTAGGAATGACAACCGGGCAGGTTTGGATTGGGTTGACCAATACTTAAACTTGCTCGGCTATAAATAACTTAATAACCACAGCCGCCCCATATCCGATTCCATCCTACTCCGCTCCACCTCAAATATAATACTATTTCATGATACTTGTACCCAACCCCTGCCCACCTCAATTTCTCTGTCTTTCCCATCCCTTCCCCAATGCGAAGAAGCGGAGGTCCGGTGGAGACCTCACAGTTGATGCCTCAAGGCAACGACGAAGATCTAGAGGCGAGGAGAAACTCGTGGTGGCGGAGGCCTAGTGGCTCGAAAAAGCTCGCGGCACTATGCTATTCACGACGAATGCACGAAGAAGCTCACGGTGGCGGCGGGTGAGCGGCCTGGCGAGCATTGCAGTGCGGTCGAGGATTTCATAGAGAAGCCAGCGGGCGCGACATGATTGGCAAATCAGAAGCCCACAATGGAAATTAAGGTTTAATTTTTATAAACTATAATTTATATTGGGTATCGAGTTGAAGCAGCTATGATTGAGTCATACCCGAACTCCCCATTTTATAACTGGGCGAAGCGAGTTGCGGGTCACGAATATAATTTTAAGACTCATACTAATCCTATTAGGGGCGGGTCAAAACGATTAAATAGGCATGAATATAAATTATCACTCTTAAATAAAATTGTAATTTGAGTTGTAAGAAACTTAGACCTAAGATTATAAGTAAAAGAAATTTTGCGACCAAACTATTATTTCTTAGGATTTAAGACTAAAACTTAGATAAATTGAAGGATGTAATTATAAATTTTAATTTTAAAAATATCACATCTAGACCAATACTAAGAGAAATTCAGAGACAAATATAATTTCATAAAATTTATGACAGACTAAGAAAAATTGGAGAACTAATTTATAATTTTCATAGCAAAGAGTTAAAACTCAAGACTATGGCTAATAGAAATTATGGCCAAATTATTATTTGATATGAAATCAAGTAGAAATCGAGGAGCCATATTGTAATTTGGTGAAATGAGAGAAATTAAAAGATTAAATTATTAAAAATTTAAGAAAAATTAAAAATTTAAGAAAAATTAAAAAATTTTCTTAAATTTAAAAACTAAATTACAATTTTTATTATAAAGAATTAGGACCTAATAAAAAGTTCAAGAGAAATCAATGGTCAAATTGTAATTTTGTGATTCCCAAGACTAATATTAAAAATTTAAAAACTAAATTACAATTTTTATTATAAAGAATTAGGACCTAATAAAAAGTCTAAGAAAAATTAAAAATTAAATTGTAATATATTAGGACTTAAAATTAATGTTAAGAAAGAATTGAAGAATAAATTATAATTATTATTGTAAGTAATTAAATTACAAAATAAAATTTAAAAAAAAAGAATTAAATTATAAATTTTTTTAAATTTAATTTCAAGAATTAAAAATTTTGGAGAATAAATTATAAGTACTGTAAAAAAATGATAGATGATAATTTATATGTCACGATATATGAAAATAAGATTGAACAATTTTAATTCATTCTGATTTTATTAGAAGATAAAACTTATTTTAACTGCTTATACAGATTATGAGTATAAAATAATAAGTTTTTAATAACAATTTAAATATTTTTATATATTATTTTCACACAAATTTTAAAGTAATAAATTATAAATATATAAAAAAGTATGAAAGATAGTGATATTTTGAATGCAAATAATCAATATATATCTAAAAATATAAACTAGAATAAAAATTTAAGATTACATAAAGATTTTCAAGTTATGATTTTTTAACTAAATAAATTCAAAATAAAAATATTTTTTTGTCCTATATCTTTAAAAAGTAAAATTTAACATTTTTTTAAATTTTTAATTTTAACAATTCTTTCATTTGCTCATCAAAATTATAAACCCCCAGTTCAATTTGTCAAAATAAATGTTTTAAGCATGCAAATGTAATTTTTTATTTTTGAGGATAGAATTTGTGAAATAAAAATATTTGAAAGGCGCAAATTGCAATTTACTCCGCTGATGCGTCTTCTAGGGCCTTGTTTGGTAACCATCCAAAAAAAGGCACATGAATATTTTATTTATATTTTAAATTTATCACAAATTTTAACAATTTTATTTCACATCCAACACAAATTTCAACCTTAAAAATCAACTTTATTTCACATCCAACACAAATTTCAACCTTAAAATCAACTTTATTTCACATCCTACACACCTCTCAATATTAAAATAAATTTCTTTCCCATCAACTCTATAAAATAAAATATTTTCTCTTTCATTACCCAAATTCATCCTCCAACCAAACAAGGCCGATCTTCCCCAATTTACTAGAGAGAGAGAGAGAGAGACGTAAAATACGATGGCAGCTCCGGAGGCCAATGCTGGAATGGTGGCTGAGTCGATCTATCCATGGCGGAGCCTGAAAGGGAAGGTGGTGCTGGTTACCGGCGCCTCCTCCGGCTTCGGCTGGGAATTGTGCCTCGACCTCGCCGGAGCAGGTTGCCTCAAGAAGGGCCCGCCGTTTGAAATCTCTCTGCGAAGAGATCAACGGCTGGCGATCGCCCTCCTCGTCCTCCACCGTCGTCCGATCGGTCGCCGTTGAGCTTGATGTGAGTGCGAAGGGCCCTGAGTAGGAGAGATTATTGCGTTCGGACTGCGTAACACATCATTATCGCTTCTTCAGTAGCCAGTTGCTGTGCGACGCGTTGCATGCGGGTCTCACCATTACCGCTCCACACTAACGGCGAGGTTTTTTAACGCCGTTTGCTCGCTTGTGTTTGGCGGGATATTTGGTGAACTCAAATCCCTAATCAGTCGGAAATCCGGCTGGCGAAAGCTTCAGCATTCCGCCGCAAAAAGGTCGCTCTCACCTCGCCTTGCTACCAAAGCACCGCCGATCTCGCCTCGCCTTGCTACCAGAGCACCGCCGCCCAACGCAGCCACCGCAATCGTTGCCAACGAGGCAAGATCCGGTCGCTCTCGCCTCGCCTTGCTACCAGAGCATCGCCGCCGTCCAAACGCCGCCGCCCAACGCAGCAGGTGGAGGCAATCGTCGCCAACGAGGCAAGATACGGTAGTAAGGCGGCTCGCCTTTCTACCAGAGCACCGCCGTCCAAACGTCGCCGCCCAACGCAACCACCGCAATCGTCGCCAAGAGGCAAGATTCGGTCGCTCTCGCCTCGCCTTGCTACCAGAGCACCGCCGCCTTCAAACGCAGCCACCGCAATCGTCGCCCAACACAACAATTATAACATTTTGAGTTCGGCAACCATTAGCCCGTGGACACCATTATCAGGCTGCAGATTGTCGCAGGTGGAGGCAATCTGCTTCGCTACGTTTGACGCTCACGTTGGGTGTCGTTCGTCATCATCCTCATTGACGTAGGTTCGCCGAACATTGGCCCCTGTTTCATTTCGTTTGAGTTTTTTTCCTATTGCTCATTTTAGTTATGAGAGGCCTAAAATGAACGTTATTCATTCATTTTGTAATACAAAAAATTTGATGGGTCATGTTTCTATTGATGAAAAATTTTCTGCTATTGCACGTTTCTATTGTTTGATTTCATTAAGTTGTATTTTTTTATGAAGATAACAGGCCAACGCAACAAAAATGCGCCGATCTTGCCCACGTTTGGCGGGCTATTTGGGAGGGAACCGTATTTAGCAGGCTATTTGGGAGGAACCTTCATTCTCATCCATGCCCTATTTAGTTGAGAATATTCACTGAATATTTTACTGTCATCCAACATCTTCTTTCATCTGGAATCAAAAGATGGAACAAAATATAGTAGAACAGGTGAGTTTAAAATTTTAACATAATTTAGAAGTTTAGCTTCCGAATTGTTATTTAAATGTAATCTTATATGTAGAAGTTCTGTATATATATATATATAATATGTTCTATATTTTGACAATGATACACAACTCTTCATCATTAGTATAGAGTATTTGTATATTCTACTTTAATTACATTTTTAAAAGTAATTTATACATTCTATTTTACAATAGGACTTGAGGGAGGCTGAATCATGTGATATTCTTAAGTTGTCAGAACTTCTGAGGACTTCTGTTCATAATGAAGATCAAGCTTATAATATCTACTCCAAATATGCTTTGTTAATTGGATTTAGTGTGTGAAAGAGTCACAATAGTTATTGGGCTGGAACAAGGAAGCCTAAAAGTAGAGAATTTGTTTGTTCAAAGACTGGTTTCAAAAACAATGAAAAAAAATGACATAGAGACTTCAAAATTCTCTAGGTTAGACGGAAGGTGTGGTTGTCCTGCAATGGTGAGATTTAAAACAGATATTAATGGTAAATGGTGGATTAACAAATTAGTAGAAGAACACAACCATGAGCTTGCCTCTCCAAAAGAACGACACCTACTTAGATCGCATCGCTTTCTTCATGGTAAAGAGGCCGGTGTCCTGCAGAGCATGTCAAAGGTGGGAATAACTACCGCAGATGCGTTTTCCTATATTGTACAACAGGCTGGTGGCATTGAGAATGTTGGATTCTCCAAACGCGATGCATATAATTTCATTAATAAGAAGATACTGCTACGTATTGAGACTGGGGATGCCTTCAACTTGCTCAAGATTTTTAGAGAGCGAAAAGAATTTGATCCTCTTTTTGATTGGGATGTGAAATTTGATGAAGAACAAAGACTGACAAATTTTTATGGGTTAATAGAAAATGCAAGATGGATTATACTATTTTTGGAGATGTAGTTATATTTGACACAAGTTATTGCATAAATAAATATAATCTTATATGCGCTCCTCTTATAGGCGTCAATAATCATAGGCAAAATATTTTATTTGGAGCAGCATTTTTAGTTGATGAGACAATAATCTTGTTTGAATGGTTATTCCAGTCATTTCTTACTTTAATAAATGGTAAACAACCAATTACAATATTTATTGATCAGGATCAAGCAATGTCTAAAGCGATACAGAATGTCTTCCCAGAAACAAGATATCGTTTGTGTCAATGGCATATATTAAAAAAGGTACCATTAATAGTTCACGTTGTAAATACTAATGAGGAGGTACGTGATCTTTTTTATATATGCATGCGATCTTGTGACACTCCACAAGAATTTGAAGTGAAGTGGGCAATGATGCTTGAAAAAGGTAATCATATTATCCTCTTTTCTTTTACTATGAAGCACTTAATAGATTTATCACACTTGCATTTTGCCCTTGACATAGGTAGTTTACATGAAAATAAATGACTTACTAATCTTTATAAAATCAAACACAAGTGGTCTACATCAATGAATATGGATGTGCTTGATCTGAGAATCTTATCCACACAAAGAAGCGAAAGTACAAATAATGTTTGTCATGGTATTTCCAAACCAACTAGTACATTGTTTCTTGGGTTTAGAGAGAGCTATTGCACGATGGCGACAAGCAGAAGTAGATGAAGACTTTATGTGCAGCCAAAAAAGTGCTACACCAACCATACAGTGCTCGCCTCTTCTTAACCAAGCTCGTGAAGTTTATACTATCAAAATATATAACATTTTTCAAAAATTACTAGTAAATGGGGCTTGTGGATCATGAGAAACAAATACTATGTTAGCATGGATACGTCTCAAATACTAAGTCTGCATGAGAAACAAAGACAAGTAAGATATAACACAAACTGAAGTCAGGAAATATAACACAGTGGACTTTACGATAACATGTTAAGACCATATCATCTTTTACGCCAAGACTTACAACATGCAATTTTTTCCGGACGTAGTATTTTGATTTACTTCACAACATCAAACAACGAAGAAGATTCATCACTGACAATACAAAAAATTTAGTAGTATACCGAACTTTAGAATAAAAACAACCAAACCACATTTACAGATCAATTGTATAATTATATATTACAAAAATTAGTATCTTTCTCTGATTCTTTAGCAAATTGTTCTACAAGCTTTATGATATCGTAAGTAATTTGAGCTCTAAATACATTCATCTCTACTTGCCAATTAAGATATTGTCTCCAACTTTATTCTCCATCTAAAATATCCAAAAGTCACTCTATGTACTTCATAACAAACACTCCACAGTCAGTGCTGTTAGATTGTCTAGGTAGAAGTTCGACATAGATTACTGGCCATTCTGAAATGCCAAAGCTCTAAAATGATTCAGACTTCTGATATAACACTTCAACCTATAATATTGTATGTTAATACATAAAGTATTGATAAGAAAAATGATAATTACATTAAATTGAATAACTAATATATTTACCAACTTAAACACCATATCTTTATGGGCTGGATTTTTAATAGAATCGAACGTGCAAATTTGTTTTGCCTTCAAATCTAGTACGACTAAAATCCAATGTGAATCACGATTCAAGACCACCATTAAAAGATCTGAGCGTAGAAGTACAGGAATCGTGATCTTCTTTAACATCTTCAAAGACAATCCCCTCATGTGAGATATTTGATAAAAATTCTGCAACAAACATAATAAACTAAAATAAGTAGCATAAATTTGTAACTTTATGGGCTGAATTTTTTCTAAAATGTCAAAAAGGGATTTACCAAGAATGAAACAGGCAAATATGTAAAACTCTACCAATTTGTAGGACATATCGTTCGACGCACATGCAGTACTATAGCAAATGCATCCAATATTGAATCAGTAACTTCCAGTGGATGCAAAAGAATTTCTACATCAATTCTTTTAACAATAATATTGTTGACTTCTAGTACAACTGATGATCTGTAATAAATAAATAATTAGAAACTAGTATTTTTTCAAAAATAATATACTTTACTTATTCGATAATATTCTTAAAGAAAACTATTACCTAGAAGGTAAGGATAAGAAAGCATTATCAATATACTTTGTCATCTCAGGATTAATCAACTGCTTGCTTGGGTAATTAAGATTTGATATTTTCACTGTAGTAATGGGCTTGCTAGAAAAAATAAATATTGGATGTTTTTTACTATCAGAAATTTTCAAACAAGCAGGTTCTTTATTGCCTTCATTTTCTTCATCACTGGCATTCTTCAATGCACACCTCTTTGAACGTCTTACTTGAATGGTGTAAGGCGATGTAATAACTTTTTTTTTCTTGAATTTCTTGTTTTTACTCTTCTTTCTATGCTTCTCATCTCTGCCCTTTGCATTGGTTTACTCACCTCTATTAGGCTAAGTGACTCTTCCCTTGTAGTAGTTGGAATCTCCATAAATTTGGAGACAGATAGAGTGTTTATTTCATAGTTATCACTTTATCGCTTTTCAAGTAAGGTGACCCGTGAACATAGAGCATCAAATTTCCTCTCTATAGTTTCAAACCGTGAACTGACATACTTCTCTAACTCTGCAATTTTTGAAGCCAACATCGCTATCGTATCAACCTGAGGACTCTCCATAGGCATAGGCTCATCAGTAGTTTGTTGAAAAGTACTGTCAGAATTCCTTTTTTTAAACTGAAAGTCTTTTGTGACTTCTTTTCCCTTTGTCAAATTCAACTCTTGCACTGATGGTCTAATAGAGATTCCCAAATATTGGTAGAGATTGTCTTGAGTGCAATGAGTTTGCATTTCACCCACTTCAATACTTCTTAAACTATTTTTAGCTTCATCGAGGTACCAAAATAGATCTGAGGACCACCTAAAAATCTCTGGAACCTCATCAGGGTATGCAGGAGTTCTGATATTGATATTTTCCAAAAACGCAAACTGAAAAATAAATCAAAAAAGTTATTATCTACTTATTAAATAAAAAACAACAAAATAAATCAACTCAACCTACCATGATAAGCAAGCAGAATCCATCGATGTAACCAGCAGTTGATCGTGGAGTGAACTTTTTCTGTGTACTTGAGAAAGTGGCAAAAAAAATGGATGCAGAAAATTATAAATAGACTTACACCAATTGATGATTGAAACTAAGTGAAAGTTCTCTGCACATTCTATAAGTGCAGAGTGAACAGAGTAATTATCTGGCATAAAACATAACTTAGATAATAGAATATGCATGCATATTATATATATATATATGTAAAAGAAATCTAATTACAAAACTTACTTTTGGGAAAAAATAAGGCAGACAGAATAAATTTTATAATAAGACTTGCGATTTGCTGTGGGTCACGACAAGTCGAATTAACAGCAAACTTTAAAGTATCTTTGATATCGCGAATCACTATGGAAAGATTTGGATAAGTTGTGACCCAATTAAAACTTGTTCCATGATCAGACATTCCAATTAAGGAGCTAATAACTTCGGGATTGAAGAGGATGACATGATGACTAATTTTGAATCCACCTACTGCCTCATCCCATCTTGAAAGTACCACAGAGATAATTGGCACATTTGCCTTGTAACTAGGAATTCGCAGAAAATAAGACATACCAACATTATGTAAAATCTCTATGATTTTTTTGGGAAGTACGAGCGATATCTCATCAAATAAACTTCTCATTTGACATGGAAAGCACCTTGAGGTGATAGTTAGAAAAGGGAATAACTTCTTTGTAGTAGACTTTGCTTAGATATTTTTATTACGAGTCATTTTCTGCAATATAAAAGATAGACAAACATGATCAAATAAATACTCATTGTGAAGATTAACATGCAATATAGAAATTCATATAATTATACAATATGAAATATAGAAAGTGAAATAGAAAGAAAGTTTGCAGCTTCCCCATATATAAGAGTACAATGGCATGAAAATTTAAAGCTCTTCAGTTGTTGTTTAAAAAAATGATGAAAATATTGCATCATTAATAGAATCAAAATAAAACTATCAAAAATACATGACAAAACTAGGTTTAAGATAAGAGTTATATCTGATTACAAAACTCATATTTTTTCACAAGGTAAACATGATCTAGAAGGTATCGCATGAAAATACACATAAACGGAAAACTACCGACAATTATAAGTCAAAAGTGTTGGCTTCAGCATTCATACCTCAATATTGACTGGTGTTGATGGTAAATCAAGCTGAGAAACCAAATGATTAGAGAAACTACCACTTTTCAGAACATTCAGCCCTGAAATAGTGGCATTCGCCTGAACTAACCACCATGTGTTTTTTCATTTCTTATTAATAAACCAATCTTAAACAACATAAGTACAGTAAAATAATTTTTGCGCATACACAATCTGCAGCGGCTGATCTTTTTAAAAACAATACAACTTAATAAAACCAAACAATAGGAACGTGCAATAGCAGAAAATTTTTCATCAATAAAAACATAACTCATCAAATTTTTCATATTGCAAGATAAATGAACAACGTTCATTTTAGGCCTCTCATAACTGAACTCAACAATGGAAAAAAAAAACTCAAACGAAATGAAATAGGGGCAACGTTCGGGGAACCTACGTCAATGAGGATGATGAGGAACGACACCAAATGTGAGCGACAGATGCAACAAAGCAGATTGCCTCCACCTGCGGAGAGATCTTCAGCCCGATAATGGCGTCCACGGGCTAAACAACGACCAGATCTGCGTTGGCTGCGTTGGACGGCGGCGGTGCTCTGGTAGCAAGGCGAGGCAAGAGCGACCGGATCTTACAGTGTTGGCCAAACAGCGAGATCAGTGCTCTGGTAGCAAGGCGAGGCGAGAGCGACTGGTGCTCTGGTAGCAAGGGGAGGCGAGAGCGACCGGATTTTTCGATTGCGGTGGCTGCGTCGGGCGGCGGCGTTTGAAGGCGGCGGTCCTCTGGTAGCAAGGCGAGGCGAGATCAGCGCGTTCTTGGTGCGTTGGTCGCCGATCTTTCTGCGTTGGGCCGGCGGCGGCGGTTGAAGGAGGAGGTGGTTTGGTACCGACGCGAGGCGAGAGCGAGCTTATTTGGGCGGAGGAATGCTGAGGCCTGCGTTAACTTCTGATTAGGGATTTGAGTTCACCAAATATCCCGCCAAACACAAGCGAGCAAACGGAGTTAAAAAAACTCGTTGTTAGTGTGTAGCGTGATGGTGGGACCCGCATGCAACGCATCGCACGGCAACTGGCTTCCGAAAGATCGATGTGTTACGCAGTCCGAACGCAATAATTTCTCAGGCAGCCACGAGGAACGTCGGGGACGCTTTCGGCCGGGTGGATGCGCATTAGAGGTTTGTGAAAGAGACCCCAACAAATTTAATTGGGTAAATTAGTCCTAGGTGCTTAAGGTTGACAGGAAGCTTCAAACTGGTTCTAAAGTTTAAAAATTGTCATGCCGGTCCCTGAATTTTATAGGGCACTTCAAATTGATCCTTCATATTTCTTCTTAGAGGCAAAATATTTAATAAGTAAAAAATTTTGAGGAACTAATTTGAAGCGCCTTATTAACCTCAAGTAAAAATAATCACAAAAAGAAAATATTTTGTAAATTTATTAAATAGTTTTTAACGATTCTCATGAATGATTCAGATGCAAGTTGTTGTTTTAAGAGACACTCGGTTTAATGCTATCCAAATATCGTGTTATTTAAATATTATTTATTTAATTTAATATCATTATATCAAATGATTATGATAAAAATAAATCAAATGTCACGTTCTTCCATTAAAATTAGATATCACCAAAGTTTAAGTAATATCAGTGCTTGTTAGGTTTGAGGAATTTTTTGATAAGAAAAAGAAAAAATTATTTATTTATAATTTAAATAGAAAATAAATTATTTTAATATGAAGAATATGTAAGATATGAAATAAAATAAATTTTAATGTTAAAATTTATGTTGAAATTTAAAATAAAATTAAAATTTGTAATAAATTTTAAATATTAATGAAATAATAATCGATGCTTTTGAGCTTTGAACCAAATGAGTCTCCACAGATGTTATTTTAGAATAATAATTTTATAATTTTTATAATATTATCTAAATATGTTATCAACTTGAATAAATGATTTTTCTAAAAAACATAACATCACAATTACATTGAATCAAATGCATTTTAGTATTTTCATAAGTGTAAATTATATCAAAGTCCTCTAAAGTTCATAATATCACGTAAGTTTACGATTTTAAATATTTAATGTATGGATCCTAAAGTCACATGTAATACATTAATTATGCCATTTTGTTATTTAACATGAAAATCACCACATTTACTCATGCTATAAAAGGTGCTTGGAATCAGAATTTAATGATTTTGTATTTTTAAAACTTATATGTAATGAGATTCATATCTCAGGGCCCTAAGTGCAGTTTTTCATTTTAAAATATTTAAATCCTACCAAACCTTTTTGATGACTATCAGTTCACCTAGCAGATGGCAATAAATACATCTAAAAATTAAATCGTTTTAAAAAATAAATATATTTACAAATATAATACACACATTTCGTAAAAAATTACTTAAATCTTGTTATTTACAAAGGACATTAAAATCTTTTAAATATTACAAATTTATATCGAGACTAATTATTAATTTTTCATGTTTGGAAATAGCTGCAAACTCAATATATTAACAAAATTTTATCACGTGCCACCTCAATAAGATAATGATAAGTCATAAGTAGCATGCATGAATAGAGATTCTCTGTTCTATGTATCTATATTTGTTTTTTAAAAGTATTTCATCGAAAAAATATGACTGTTATTATAGATATGATAATAAATTTTATGTGAAAAATAATTGGTTATTTTCAATAGTATTTAATTAATATAATTATTTTATATAAGTTGATAGAGTTAATTTTTGTGTGACATTCATGATATTTGAAGTATTTGATGTCATATATTTATGAAATTTAAGTGATGCGTATGCAATTGAACGATGAATGATACTAGAAAACTTAAATTTGATCTTATTATTATATCTAGAGAAATTGATTTTATTTGCTAAATAATTGTTTTGAAGGGATGTTTATATAAATAGATATTTAAATTTAGAAAATCTTGGTATTACATTTGTTCACATTTATTTATATTTGGTGTTAAATTCTGGACAAAAAATGGTGTTAAATATTTAATCTGTTATTCTGTTATATTAAATTGATTAAATATTTAATTTAGTTTCTAACAAACGGATCATTTATGAAATTTATGAAAGGATGAGTACAAATATTTTTTTATGAAAAAATAGAATGTGTTAAATCATAATTTTTTTTAAAAAAATATAAAATCATAAAATTTTCACATAAATTATTATCATATTATCATATGTATGTTACAATAAAATCAAAATATATGACATGATCAAAAGATATAAATAATTAAAAAAAATTCAAGCAAAATTTTTCAAATTATAAAAACTTTTTTAATTTGATCATATGGATCATAATATTTTTTTCCTTATTAGTGTATCATTGTTTATCAAAAAAAAGAGTTATAACAATTCCTGAAATCTATGCTTAAAAATTTGGTAGCTACTAATAACATATTAAATGAGTATATGCTCTTGCAATTTTATAAATTTGGGGGTATAAAATGGAAAAATGTATGCTTTAATTTTCTGTAATGAAAATGTCAAATAATATAATCGTTGGGTGCAAATCGCAATTTGTTCAGGTTTTTTTTTTTCTCATAAAAGTCAACCGATTATGGTTGGCGGCCTCGATTGTGCGAGAGGGTCGAAAGGAAGAAGAGGAAGATGCCTCTGAAGACGGTGGTGGAGGCGAAGGCGTCCGACTTTGAGGAGGTTTTTGAGAAATTTAGAGCAGAGAATGCCGAGATCAAGCTTCTTCTTTTCCTTGCAGATAAGGATCCCTCAACAAACCTCAGCTGGTGCCCTGGTAATGAACCGTTTCTCTTGATTTTTGTTTTCTTTAAAAGAAAAAACCATTCAGACCTTTTTATCTTTCGATCTTTTTGAGTGCTTTTTCTTTTTTGGAACAATTACCTACATGCCACAAACCGCCTTCTTTTTTATATTTGTTTTCATACCCTGCATCCTATTAAATTTGACGAAATCTGCGGTGAGGAGGAATGGGCAGCATAATTTCGTGTAGATGAAGTAGACTGAAAGAATTTTATGTGAAACAAGAAAGTAAACCATTATGGATTGATATGTTCTTTCGTTTTGTATTTGTTTGTTAATACTAATCTGATAATGATGTGTTGACAGATGAAATCACTTTGAAGGGATAGTCTAAAGAGCGATGGGACTATTGTGTGCTTCTGTAAGAGAGTTAGTTGGAAGAAAAAGAGAGAAAAGAAAAGTGGGAGGAGAATTTAAGGTGGTTCGGAGAAATTCTCCTATGTCCACTGATTAGCTCAATTAAAGAATTCCACTAGAACAAAAAAAAGGAGTAGTACACTAGAGGAAGAGGAGAAAGGAGAAGGAAGGAGAAGATGAACTTGCAGGAAATCCCTTCTTCTCTGTGGAACATCTTTATGTTTTGTAAAAACCCCTCTCACTACTGAGTGATGAAAGAGTAGTAATTATAGGCCACTAGAGTCCAAACTGGTGGGAATCAAAGAGATTCCCTCCTATAACTGTCAGGATGAAATGGACGTAGTGGCCCTTGTAATGGAGGTAGTGCTCTAGTGGTTAGATAGTTGGTAAGGTTTCAGGATCATTTTGTGTGTCCATCTTACACTCAATTTATTGAGCTTAATGATGATAAAAGGTTCATGGGTGTGAGGGCATATCTTGCTATCAGAGATATCTGACAATCTGGCAGGAGAGAGTGGAGTTCGTTCATGGGTGTGAGGGCATACCTTGCTGTCAAAGATATCTGACAATCTGGCTGGAGAGAGTGGAGTTCATGCTGTAGTGGAGCAAGGATATGCGGAAAAATTTATTGTTCTTTTGTTGCCCATGTGAGAGGGGTATCTGCTACTCATGCGAGGAGAGGGATACTCTGTATTCGTAGAGCACGAGTAGGGGATGCCAACCACGAGTACTGAATAATTCCTTCGTAGATAAGTTATGACTTCAATTCTTAAGTAGTTTTGCTTGCACAGTTGACTTGTCGAGTGTGGAGCTGACCGCCACATAGACGGCTAAGATGAGATGCACGATTTTCATGGAAAACACGATGCATCATGAAATCCTAATAAATTAGTTCTTATCAGCTATAATTTCATGAGAATCCTTGTTTTTCATTTTTATATAGTGTTGTTGTTATGAAAAGCAACATGTATTGGATTTTGCATAATTTGGTGAAGTTAACTTGTTAATGAAATTATGTGCTCCTTATGCTCTATGCGAAGGGTTTGAGGGGATTTGAAGATTAGGCAAAATACATTGACTCTTCTATATCTTTTCTTTCGTGGAATGAAAAATTAGAAGGTAAATGATTAGGAAATATGGCATCAAGTTTGCTTAATAAATCCTTCTAAATCAAGGTTTTAAGAGTTTTCATCCTGAACCAACCGCACACAATTGCAGTGGTATTGTTTCAGTATGCAAGTGGTTTGGCATAAAAAACTCGAGCGATTGTGTATTATAACTAATAGACGATGATTTTGAAAAATAACCATAAGAGCCTTGGATGTGAAGCTTAATTCCCTATATAGGTGATGTATATACTTCCTCAATTTGTGGGCTAAATTTTGAACTTGAAATACGATTGTGGAGAATGTGATATTTGAGATTTGAGCGGCCAAATTTGTCATTTTGTTGGGATTTGAGAGATTTTTTGTAATATTTGGCTGGAAGTGAGTTCCTTTTAACATAATGATGGAAGAAAGTGAAATTTCATTGTGTGTACACTTTGAATTAATACAGAAACTAAGTGTTGCTTTGTACTTAAAAAAGTTTCTTCACATCAGATTATTCTCTTATGCTTTTTCTCTCTCAATAATATATGCGTGGAATTTATTCCTTTTAACACCATGAAAGAAGATTAGAAGGTGAACTTTTATTGTGCGTATTCCTTGAACTAATACAGGAACTGGGTTGCTGAGTGCGTATGGGTAAATTTCTTCACATCAGATTATTCTCTTATGCTTTTATTTCCTTGTATTCGTATTCGCTGTTCATTTCTTTCATCGTATCTTATAAACCTCATAAGATAGTGCTATCCTGTCTTAACTTGGCCCATTATTGGAAAACCATTAGAAGGAATTTATCTTTTAAGATTATATTCTCCAACTTAAGGTCCTGTTTGGCATGTGGAACTAGAAAGTTTTTTTTGATTGAGAATAAAGAGAAAAATAAAGTTATTTTAATGTTATA
Organism: Apostasia shenzhenica; assembly: GCA_002786265.1. NCBI lineage: Eukaryota > Viridiplantae > Streptophyta > Magnoliopsida > Asparagales > Orchidaceae > Apostasia > Apostasia shenzhenica. The sequence goes on along the minus strand of KZ452014.1, from coordinate 95,817 downwards.
ATATAAAATAAGATGATTTTAATATTGACAATTATGTTGGAATGTAATATAAAGTTGATTGTTTTATTGAAATATTTGTAAGATATGAAATAAAATTGATTTTCAAGACTACAAATTTGTATTGGATGTGAAATAAAGTTAATTTTTTAATAATAAAGTTTCTGTATCATGTGAAATAAATATAACATATTAGGTAGTTGTTTTTGAGAAATTTGGATTATTTTGGTCCCAATCCCAAATAGATTTAGTTGACCAACTTGGTTTCTCGTTATGTGAATAATATTTCACCTTTTTGACATGCTTTCCCTAAGATGTCTATGAATTAACTTATCTGATTTTATTTTACGAGATTTATATATATGACATGCAAAATAATTTTATTTACTTATTAGACACTCATAACTTAAATATTACTCCAGAGACACCATAAAACACATTAATATTACCTGCTCTACACTGTGATTTTCATCCATGACCTGGCGTCTGACCTAATCTGACTGTGGTTAGACTAGTCAACAACCATTGTTAAATTAAAATTTTAGTATTCATTATGCATTAATCAAAATCCCTGTAGAGGACACTAGCGTCTGGAATTTTTTATGATGTTGTCAGTGTTGCATGCTTTTGAACTTTGTTTTCATTTTTGGATGTTGAACTACGATTATATTTTAGAGTGTCAAACTATAACTTACAAAAATAAAAACAGCCGACACTTACCACAAAAGGATGACAAAGTGTCCTTGCAAGACATGCTCGACTTGCTGGAGATGGTAGCCCGAAGATGCCGACAATATGGCGGAGAGAGGCAACTTTGGTTTGTTAAGGCCGACAAGTAACGAGAGCACATTGCCCCGAAGATCTCTTAAACTCTAGTTGAATGACATCAAGATTACATACAATGAAAAAATATATGGAACATTCTTTCTCTATTTATTTTTTCAATAGGGAATATTCTTTCCTTATATGGTTTTCATCCATGACCTAGCGCCTATAAAAAAGTCTTCTTTGAGGGTGATAGATATAAATTTCCCAACAATAAAACTCGGTATAGGCAAATATTTTTTGTTCTTGGCTGTTGATTTCAGTTTACACATTTGTCCAATGAATCTCTGTTCAGTATGTAATTCTTAATGCCAGAGGGCTACTAAGGTTGCAAAGCTGACATGCATAGCTCACCTTTTTGTATGCGGCGATCAATCTAATGAAGAGTGTAGGCACTTTAAAAGATTGTTTTTTAACCACTGGAAAGTTATACATCTTTGTAAATTTCTTCTTTGTTTCTTCTTATAGATGAGAAAGATTGACAACTGACTTTCAATTGTAAATATCTTACTCTCATGATATGAATACTGTCTCAATTTTAATGAAGCATTTTGGTTCCAAGCAATCGACACCCGAAGTAATAGGGAAATGAACATTTGGGCATTTTCTAGTTTAAAGCAATGTGGAAACAACCTCTGATGAATCCAAGGCCTTTAATTGCCAGAAGGTGGTATAGCATTCGATGATCTTTTAGGATGTCAACAATGCTGATCTGATAATTATGCTACTTTGAGCATTCACGCTTTTAATTTCGCATTGCTCCTGCACTGGTTGATGTTTACATTCCATTGTTTTCTTATGCTTTTTATTGCACCATTTGGTATATACAAACTGAGCCAACCCAGTATAGGCCTGCAAATGGGCCCGGTCAACTCAAGTTCCGACCTAAAATTCAACTCAATTACTTAGCTAAATAGTATCAAAATTACCCAACCTGACCCGACCCGACTCAAATCCAATCCAATTTTGAGTCCGAGTGTTCATTGATTGGATATGAACAGGCTGTTCTGGACCCAACCGATTTGTTTGTAGGCCTAACTTAGTATGGATTTCTCTGATTATCCTATAAGCATTTATAGTGTTTCTGATGCTTGTTGAAGAGTAAATCCAGCGTCTATTTAAAGATCAAACATTTACATGTAGAAAGTTTTTCACATGTGTATTTTCTCCTCAACAATTGATAGTAATGTAATCCTAAAAATTTGTCTCAAGAAGATCATGAATCTCCAGTTAAAAAACTACTGCAGTTTCAACTTGAAGTTTATCTCTCTCTCCTGTTTTTGCAGACTGCAATGTGGCAGAGCCAGTGATATACAAGAAGCTCTCGGCTTGGGGCGCCGACGTTGCCCTCCTGAAGGCTTTCGTTGGAGGCAGACCCACATGGAGAAACCCTAGCCATCCCTTCAGAGCTGATCCAATGTTCAAGCTAAATGGCGTTCCAACTCTCATGAGGCTGGAGGAGGATGCCATCAAGGGACGACTGGAAGATTATGAGGCGCATATTGAAAGCAAAATAGATGCTCTTCTTGCTAGCGTTTGAACCCTCTTCCTTTTTTTTGCAGAAGATTAGCGTTATTAAAATCATACATTTAGATGTATTTCTCATGCGATATATGAGTATTTTATATGCTTGATTTTTCAACTGATGCGTGTATTTCATAGAAATATTATTTTTATGAAAATAAATATGTTTGCATATCAAGTTATTATAACTGTTTGGCGATTGTTTGGTCATAGATTTAACTCATCATTTCTACTGCTTGTTTTGCTGCTGAAGTAGGTTCAGTCCTCTGGCTTGAGTTCATTCGTGATTTTAAGGTTAAATTAATCTCATCTCAAGTTCTTTAAATTATTTTTTCTTCAAACTATTTCTCTCTTCATAAATGAAATTAATTTTTAATGAAATATTTTTTAAGATTTATAAGAGATCTAAAAAAATTTATTGTGTCAAATAAATGAGAATAAAATTACCTTTTATTTTAAAATTTATATAAAATGTGGAGCCAAAATTTATGTAGAATTTAAATATTATTAATTTAATTTTCAGATTATGATTTATAAAATTAATATAAATATTAGTTAAAACTAATTTAGTCAAATAAATGGTCTGAAAATTTTTTAATCATTATATAGATAATTATCCTTTTATTTTTAAAAATTTAAATAGATAATTTAGAGAAATGTTTTTTTATAAAAACAGTGAAAAAGAATTTACTTTAGTACGAAAGAATTTCAAATTCAAATCACATAATTATAATTTTTAATTCGAGTAAAAATTAACATCAAAAAATATAAAAATCAAAATGACATTAAACCAAATATTCTCTAATATTATCTAGAAAAAATTATTACTTAATTTAGTGAAACATAAAAAAAATTATAAAAAATTATAAAATTATTATTTAAAAATAACATTTATTTATTTGAAACTTGTTATCATGTAACATCAAAATAATATTAAACTAAACAATCTAATCAATTAAGTATCATCATTTTAGATTTTTTTTTCAAAGGATGATTTTGATCTAAGTCCCTCAAATTAAAGGGTTCATCCACATTTTTTTGAGTCATCTCACCCAAATCTCTCTTTAACTCCATTTGGTAACATGTTCAATTTTCAAATAAATATAAGCTACCTAAAATTTTAAACAAATTAAAATTTTGACATAGCTTAAAATTCAAGTCAACCTTTTCTCATAACTTGTATTTTGAGAATTTTAAAATGATTTTAAGCAGCTTGTTCAAACTGCTTAAAACTTGAAAACTATTTGAATGATGTTTATGTTAAAGTAACTTAAATTTAAATTTAAACTGTTTCAAAATGATTGCCAAATGGAGTCAAAAGATTAGATTTCAGATCCTTCCCAATGAATTTTAGGCTTCCAAAGACATAATATCACAATATTTTACAAACCAGACAAAGAAATAGTAATCTGGAGCATGAAACTAAAAGCCATTCTTGTCATTCTTACAGCAGGCCTATAAATCTCAACATTTTGATGGCATGTATGCAGAATATAATAGGAGATCATCATGCGAAATTAGGGGAAAACACACCCCAATCAATCTTAAGTACTGGGCAGAGGAAGAACAAACTGAAAAACAAAACCTAATAATAACCTAATCACTACCAGTGCCATTATCAGAGTCCATCGCATTCGAAGGGCCTCCCCCTTTGTAGCCGGCCATGGCTTCCTTATAGCGCTTGGCATCAGCCCGTGCCATTGATTCATAAGGATCCTTCTCCTCCGCTGCTTCGAAAAAATGTGAAGATTTGTTAAATTTCTCGTAATAAGCTGACTTTATAAAAACATGTACTCGTACACGTCTCCACACGTGCAAGCTCATTTGGTTTTTACAGCATAAATTCAATACATGGGTTTTCATTTTTTTAATCTTATGTCATAAGAAACTGGGGGATCCAAGCCTCGAACTTAAATCTCTGATAATTAAAGTTATGACGCATAGAATAGTTCTATATTCTTGTAATGCTCATTATCAGCACTCAAACGAAGAAAAGTTTTTGTAAAGTTTGAAACACGGCAAGGCTCCGAAAAAAAGAAAAAGGGAATGCAAGTGACCTGTCATCTTCTTCCATCTCTCACCAAGAGTTCTCCCCACGTCCGTAAATGACATGCCAGGATTAGCTTTCCTCAGATTCTGAAACAAGAAAAAATGTATTAACTTAATAGATGATATGTGAAAATCAAAGCAAAATTTAGGAGTTGATTAGATTAATGCATAATATATTATAGCTTACATCTCTTTCAGCATTGGAGAAGAACATGAAGCCAGACATTGCCCTTTTTGGTGCGTTTGGATCTTTTTTCTTCTTCTGTCTTCGCTTCTTCGAACCTTCCTCATCTCCATCTCTAGACTTCTTCTTGCTTGATGATGCTTTACTGGTAGCATCTTTTTTCGAAGCTTTCTTGGAAGGTTTCTATTACAACAAAAGCAGAAATCATAAGGATGGCTCACTCAATAAAAACAACAGAAGTTGATAATAGTTTTTAGTCATTTACTTCTTTCCCATCCCGACTTTCGCTAACATCGGATTCCTCCTCTTCAGAATCATCAGTGGGAGAACCACCATCATCTTTATCAGCAACAAAATCTTCATCCTGCAAGTAAAACATGATGAAGGATGTAGTTAGTGGAGATTATGTTGAAGAACGCGAACAAAACCATTTCCCCCTGAAATGTGGATAATTCCCTCATTTAAGGGCATTGATATATCATAACAAGTTCCAATTATTTCTTTTCTCTTGTAATGGCAATCTCTATATTGCCTAATTGCTTTGTATTTTCTAGACTTTGGTGCAATTACAAGGAATATTTGTCCCCTAGTTTCTCTCTCTTTCTCCCTCTTCTCCTTTAACACCCCTACTGTTCTTTCTGATCTGATCTTCTCTTCTACTTATTCATCTCTTTCACCCTTCCCATTCTATATCCAGAACTCTGAATCATTGTGTGCAGATGAAGACCAAAAGAAATGAAAAGCACATCAGGGAAAATTAAGAGCGCACCTCCTCGTCGCTTTCCTCACCACCAGCTGCATTTTTAATTCGTTCAAGATGCGGATCAACAGCATCATCATCATGATTCTGCAGAACAGCAGCAACACCCTTTGTAATTTGAGCTTCTCCAAGGTTCAAGATCTTCAACCCCTTCCCACTTCAAAATATTAAAAGAAATGCCGTTATGTATGGAAAAATGTAAATCAATACATAATCAGGCAATTTGCTGAATGATACCTACCTGATAAAATCGAAAAGGGTGTGATACTCATTTCTCTGAATATTTCCAAATAGGTGTTCTTGATCATTCTTTAATTTAATGAGCAGATCAAAGTAATGCGACGAGACACTAGAGCCTCCAGCGCCATGTCGCTCAAATTCAACATACTCTATCTGCATGATGTGAAACATAAATAGATTAATTCTTCAATCATAATCAAATAGTACATGGTGAAGGGGAGAGCTTCCCAATAAAATTTAAAAAATCCAATACATACGATACCTCATCATGGAGAATGAGAGTGGGAGGTTTTGGTAAGAAGAAAAATCCTTTTTCAAGTGGATACAACAAGCCATCTTCAGCTTTCAGAGACGACTTCACTGCATAGCCATGCTGACAGCTCCTAAAGGTTCCAGGCTTAGTAACTTTGGCACCAGATAAAGCATTGAGAATTTTAGTGAATTCCTCGTGAATCAAACCCTGAAAGTGCAATGTGTATGAGACCTTGCAATCAATTCTGCATAGGCTTGATGATGAACAAGGATAAAAGTCAAAATTGAAGCTCCACCGGAACTAACTAATCTGGATAGAAACAGTGAACCATTCATCCACAAAACTCAACTAGCTTTATACTGTGAATCAAGAACACAGAGATCATACTTCATTTGAAAACCACCTTGTAAAGAACCAAGTATCAAGCTCTTTGTATAGCGAATGGAAAGACTCAAAACATGTCATACTACATATTGTTAATTTAGCCATTACACTACAGTCAGTTTTGAACACCAGCAAACAATTGTTAGGAACAAGCATGTCATCAAACCATTTCTTCACCTACCTGCTCAAGATTGGTAGCTATCAAAGAATTCCATTTAATTGAATCCATGAGAAATGATTGCCAAAACCTTATCATGATGGCTAGCACGATCATTAATTTATGATTAACAAAGCACAATAATTTCGTATAAATCTCGTCATCATCTGAGTTATCCTACACATAAGGGAAGAGTTTCACAATTCCATTTTCCATTCATTTCATAAGAACTACAAAAAACTGGGTATATGTCGGTACTACATCAGTAAAACACACTAACTTCTACATGAGTCAATCACAAATTCATCTCTGCCTTTAAAACCCCACCAACATCTGCAACAGAACTTCCTGATCAACGTTTCACCGGTAAATTCAATATCCACTTCTTAGACATTGCCATTAGCATATATGATAATCTCTGACATTATTTTTCTAGAAATCTGCACATCATTTTCAACATTACAAGACATTATTCCTTAAAACACAGATTATATTGTGTCCTGGAATCTAAACTTACGCAGTTAAAAAAAAATATCCCTAGTTCGCACAAGATGAAAATTTACCTTATATGACATCTCTGTCAATTTGCCCTTGTACTTTGTAGCCAGAAGTTCCTCACTTATTGACAGGGTGCCTTCAACAACAGTCTCTGTCTCAAACTTGACAAAGCACAAAAGGGAAAAAAGTGTATAATAAAATTAAAAGTTAAAACAAAAATAAATGAATGGGAAAAAAATTGCAGATAAAAGAAGAAAAATGTGTAAAACATTTACCTGTATTACAATATGAGGATAAAGGGTTTGCCCTTTACGTATAGGTGGATCAAGAGTAATAACAACAAAGGTATGGGGCTGATTGGACTGCACAAGAAACACCAGACTAAATGTAAAATGAGACTGCCCGTAAGAACTGGCATTCTCCAGGAACATTATATACATAAGACAAGCATTAGTGTGCTACTACGTGAGTGTATGTGTGTATATAATAATTTATTTTCACGCTAAAAGAAGTTAAACGTTAACAGTCACCACTTATAAAACAATAATAATTAATTTAAATGCAAAACCTTAGGCAGCCGAAAAATTCTAACAACGCTGCTGTATTGAATTTTGAAATCATTTGCCTGCCCTTGTAGCCGCATAAATGAAAGATGAAGTTCTATACTGTATCGCCCTCTGTAGAAATAATACTTGTATTAGCTCACAAAAGTGAAAATTCCCAAAAAAAAAAAAGAGAGAGAACACATGAACAAAAAAAGGCATCCTCATGCCAAATTGATGTAAGCACGATAAAAAAGATTAGCCTAGCAAGAATGCAATGACATTAACCTAGAACTTTAAATGCATGAGAGATTTGGCAAAACATTACCCGAGTACAACATTCCAAAAAAAAAACCAAGTGCAGAATGTCTTAAAATTCTAATATAGATGTGAATATCTGAAACTAGATGAATATCCACATAAACATCCTCAAAAACAACTTGATACAACATAAATCTAAACCAAAACCTTCACAATTTGATCAATACATTAAGCTCAAGAAGGACTAACGTGAACAAGCACGAAATAAAAGAAACGCACAAGAAATTTAAGAAATCTTCATGATTGCGTTGAAGGTAACTGATTAGACAAAGGATTAAATTTCATAATTATTGACATATAATTCATTCGGCTCCTCCATGTTGGACGTGTGTCCAAGATCTAGATGAAACAAATATAAGAACTAGTGCGCAGGCCTACAGTTTCTCATGATTCTCTTTCCTACTTACAGAACCATGCAGCAAACTCCTTAGTAGCCTAAAAACTCGGACAGCTAGCATAACTACCTTGCAGCCATCTAGCTAGCCCTCTTCTCTTGTCTATAAAATAAGGGACTCTCTATGGATTCGGACAGGACTCTCTCTTCCTCTCTCTCTCTCTCTCTCTCTCTCTCTCTCTCTCTCTCTTCATCTCTTTTTCTAAGTTTGAGTCATCTCTATCTCTAATGGTCACCAGAAGGCATCAAGAATGAAGCCACATCATCGCTGGAGCTCTGCAACACCTTATCAGAGATCTTTGCCACTGACTTCATCCTATTCTTAGATTTTAGCCTCATCATCATCACGTCTTGCTAGCTAAACAATCTCATCAGGCCACCATTCAGCCTTTCGACAATTGTTAGACCCTCCTTTGCCATCACCAACAACCGCCAAACCTCTCATGTGGTTTCGCCGACCTCTTGCAAGGTTTTAGCATTGATTCGCAAGGTCTTCTCTATGAATAAGAGATGCCTCACAACATCATCGCTAGTAGCCTGGCACCACATTTGTCATCCTCGAACCTTCCTTTGCCAGTGCCAACCTTCGATGCCATCGTCGACCTCGAGCATAATGATGCCCAAACATTATGCTCGCCCTTGCCTGAGGAGTTTCTCCCAATAATTCCTAAAGTTTTCGGTCACCAGAATAATATCGACGACGCCTTCATCCATTTTTTTATCTCCTTGCCAAGAACTATAAAAGCTTCGCCACTGGCCAGCCTTCTCGTTAACGATCACCTCTGACGATCCCCTCTGGTCGGCTAATGTCAACCATTCCGGCCGTGACGAGTTGCAACCACCATTAACACCTCCACAAAGTTTCACCAAAACCTCGTGCATGAGGTTCTTGCATGAAGCATGCAGAGAAATGTTGGAACAATTACATTTTTTTCATATTTATGTGCTCCGATCTCTCAATCTACGGCACGCTATGCCGTACAAATTTTTCTTTTAATAATGTATAATAAAATATAGAGCAATCTAGCACATAAATACATATATACAAAGAGAGAGAGAGCAGTGAATAATCCCATGATAAAGCATAGGATGATCCAAATACGAAGTCCCGATATAGGAAAGATACCCCAAGTCCAGATAGAATAATGATACAAGATATATTATATAAAGAGAAAATCACATAACACAAATTAGAAGAAGATGGATACAACTGACAAGAAGCTTGAACTAGCCAAACAATCCCCTCCATCATGCCTCAAACCCGCAGGGATCAACGCCTCAACTTCCCTCCTCTAAGTCACGCTCTAGTTTGGATCCCCTCCAAGCCTAGAAAATCATAAGCTCCATCTTGCTCTCAGACTTCAACCATCATCAAAACTCCATAATCTACCTCTAATTTGGTTGAAATAACCTCTCATTAGCCCTAATAATACCATTCATTGTTTCTAGCCATTGATGTAGGCAAATGGACGGTGATCTCCTGCTTTGCACTCATCCAAGCATACCATTCTGACATGCCTACACCACAGGAGTAAATGGACAATCTTTCCCCAATTCCACTGGAATCAACTGGGATCCAATCTGCCATTGAGTGCACCATCGAGCAGTGCAAAAAGGATTTGCACCGTCCAAAGGTTTGCAAGTTAACAAAAGTAACTAATTTCCATGCATGCAAACTAAATTCATGATGTGAGCTGCATTGAATTAGGGACACTTTACTGCTCTTCATTGCTGGTTTTCATCAAATATTGTCTCTCTTTAACAAATATTGCCCTAAATATACACTTGACATATGTAAACCTCTTCAACACGTCTTATATTCATGGAATATTTACATGCTGCAGCAATAGATATTAATGAACCATTAAAGGAAAGATGTAATAGGGTACCTGGTTGATCCTGTAAGCGTGGCATGATGGGGAATCTAAGCTGAATCGATTATCTTAGGTCGTGTCTGATCAAATGTCAATCGCTTGTTTACAAGGACCCACACAAACATGTCTACATATAAAATATATCACATCCTCACTACATATTCCACTCATCATAAAAAACTAAATATGCAAAAATAAAAAAAAGTAATTGGATCTCCAAATCAAGCTCAACTATAACAACTGGTGTCAACACTAGTGAGACATTGCCAAATGCGCTTGCACCACAAAAGGCTCCCTGCTTTGTGGCAGCATGAAAAGGGGCCCATTGTATACAGTTTTCCCATTATTTTAATAAAGAGACAATTTTCAAGACTCGAAGCTGTGGCCTTTCTATCACAAAGGAGCACCACTTACAACAAGACAAACAAAACAAAAACAATAATAATATAAAAAAGCCAATGGCAAAGATGATAAATTAGTGATGATAAAAGAAGTTACAAGGCATTGTTTTAAAATGCTACCCATTACTAAAGTAGCATGTTTCCCATACCTTGGTGTCAGAATTGCAATACCATCGAATGTCACCACGGCATCTTCACTAGATGAGCCGACATCCGCCATAGACAAAATTTTGTCCAATAAAACCTTTAGAAGGGAACATCGATAGCAGCAACATACACCATTCAAAGGTTGAAAAATAACTCTTATGTGTAAAAAAGTACCTGAGCCGGAGGGCGGGTCTCATCTCCCACATATTGAGTATTTGAAGTGGGTATGTGAAAGCATAAATCCATCAGAGAATCTTTCTAAAACAAGAAGGGGAACAATCATGATATTGCAATATCTCTGAATATATGTAAAATGCAGCATTGTATGAATCCAAAGTTGTAGCTAAACACATGCATGCACGCATGCACACAGAAACACGCATTATATATATATATATATATATATATATATATACACATATATACAAGTATGTATATATATCATACATATATGAATGTATGTACGTAATACTTGCACAAGAAATGATAGCAATCTGGAAAAGATCAGCTAGCTACCAAGGTGTAGGCCAAAATTAAGAAACCATGATTTCATGTGCAGAAAAACAAAAGGTCCGTTTGTTTGCCAAATTCAAAGTTAATCAGGTTAACTTTGACATGACAAGTCATTTAATACATAAATCTCAATATTAAAATTTAATTATATTCCATATCATACGAAAATTTCAAAAAAAAATTTATTTCACATTCTACATACATAATAAAATAATACTATATTTCACATAATTCACACATTCTAAGATATAATAACTACATTTATCTTACATCCTACACAATTTTCAAAATAAAAAAATCACCATATAAGTTTAACCTAAGTCTAATTAAAGTAAACCTAATCATTAACAAGAATTTGTTTTCTTAAGATGCCAAAGAAATAGAATTATGTGAGGAACCAGTGATCCACAGATCAAGTAAAACTTGACAAGTTGGTTTACTCTTGGAACATTCAGCTCACTTAGGCCACATTTGATTTAAGTTTGAGCTTCGTTAAGTTAAAAAAAAAAAAAGACTTTCCTTTTGGCGAATTGACATGTTTGTGCATGGTTCCAAGAAAAGAGTAAACCTCCCTCTCGAGAAATAGCTGGTTTAACTTTAAACAAAGTTCTAAGCTTAGAGCCAAACAAACCAAAGGAATCAGGGAAAAATCACAATCATGCTTGAAGAAAAAATCCAGTGCAGTACTAAGCAGGACTGACAATTAGAAAAAAAGAATTCATAAAACTGACATAAAAAATTTAGGGTTAGCATTTTAATGATGAAATTGCAAATCAGACAATCAAACAGATACTATTATTACTAGAAACATCTATGTGAATCAATAAATGTCCACACTTCAAATAGATATGAAAATTTGATGGTGTTAGGCTGCCAGCCACTCGAATATATCACCTCATTTGCACCAGTTGTGTCATCCACATGGAACTCTAAATAAGCATCATTCTTTCCTTGCAGATGTGTCTGAGCAACATCAGCTAGAGAAACTTCAAATGCTTGCTTAGAATCAACCAGAAAGGTTAGCATGTTTCCTGCAATAAGTGAATGGTGTTGGTAAGAAACAGACAAATATAACAGAATCGGGAATGCCATTACATTCTCAAGAACAATTTACATGATGAAAAGATAAAAGCTTGTCATTTTCCAAAAAACTAGAGAGAAAACAAAAACATATATGAAAAAAATGTATGTGAAGAAGAAAAGAACAAAAGAATATGAGATATACGCACCATTAATATCGACTTCTCCCCAGTTACGGCCACTGACTGAAAGCTGCTTCTCTTCTGCTTTCACACCAAAGGTTTTTTCTATAAAATTTGTTAAGTTACTAACATCCTGCACAACAAAAAGAAACCAACAAGCAAGCATTTACACTGGGCCAGCCAACACTGCACAAGAAGCACAGAAAACCATATCTATAATTTCTAACAAAAGTCAACAGCAAGCAAAAACGATGAAAAAGTACAGCAATGACAAGGCCTAAAAGCAACACAATTTGTTGTAAAAATAAGACCTCCACATGCTAGACATGACTAGCGCCTTCTCACTTGATATTTTTTTGCCACCTGCCCATAGATTTCGGTGTAATCTTCGTGTTCGCCATCTACTTGGTGATGATTGTGGAGACAAAGCTTGCTAATTTTGTATGAACAATAAACTACTACACCGTTGTTAATTAGTTGTAACATGGGTACATGCAAATCATGCTTTTTATGTTTAGATGGTCTTGTTATTTATATAATTTTCTATTCGTAAAGCATTTTTTATTACTTTGTGCAACTTACATGTGACTTCTTTTTTTGATGAAACACTTACACATGACTTGCTTTTCGGGTCATTGTTCAACCTCGTAAAAATTTGTCCTTTTCCTTCCAGGTAGGGAAAACTCAGATAAAGTCTCCTAGGGTTTTCATAATTCAAACCCATTTGTTCATCATGGAATCAAGTCACGTGATTATAACAAAGTAATGCGACATGAGTTTTTATGCAAAAGGAAGATGCTTGTAACACTGAAGAAAATTTTTACAAAAAGGCCATCCAACTAGCTATGCTACATGAGAGTAATTATTAGGAAGTTAAACGGTAAAACATACATAACATCAACATAGCTAAGATATATATATATATATATATATATTGAGATAAATTGGCAGTCACTCTAAAGTGGACCACAGTAGAAATAGTTATATCAGAGAAAGAATAGATACAACAACTGCTGATGATAAGATGAGGAAAAAAATGTTTAAGGTAGTTTGGCCATATCCATCCTCAATCTGTGGAAGACTGTGCATGTAAATGTGCATGTAAATGTGCATGTAAATGTGAGGGGAACCAAGTCAAAATCTTATAGAGATTAGGGAAAGACTAAATTACTTGAGCTAGGGTCATAAAAAATAATCTTGAACCACTTGAGTTCTTGAAGAGAGTAACTTTAAATAAACAGACACCAAGTACTTTGTGATTAAAACTTTACTAATGCCTTGTCGTGGTTGTCACACTGTTTGGTTCATCCCCAAGTTAGGCATAACTATTTAAAAAAAAAAAACAAAATAGCCTATACAATTCTCAATACATCAACCAATTTTATTTAATATTCTGACAATTAATTAACTTTCTTTCTTATCATATATATATCTCAAAAAAAAAAATTATAACAAAATTGAAAAAATGGCCATGTCCAACTTGGGCATGAACCAACTAGGAGCTAAAAGAACGCTTTTTCATTAAGGAGACAATTGGTCTTCTTAGGTCCTAGCTTTGTACATGAAATTTTCTTCTATTTTAATTTATTGGACATAAGCCTTTCAATTCACAACCCCAAAGAATAACAACAATAAATAAATAAATACTTCAACATCCCAATAAAACTTTGCTAATAAAAATAATAGTAATAACTCAAGGACGTTGAAACAACCACAGAATGACAACATAAATGGCGACTACACAAATGATTCTACCTCCACAAATTCGAGAAACCACAATGCATTTCTTTTGCATGTATTCGGGTTTAGGAATAATTTCAACTTAACCAAAAGTTGGCGGCTCCATGAGGCAATATGGAAAGGGAGATTGCCAACTGCAAGAATGGATTTAATTCAGCAAGTGATTAGATCACCCAACCAAGTTTTCAGAAAACATCAGATCAAACAATTGTGTGGAAACTGCAATCAGGCAGATAACTAGAACAATATCATGCTATGGCCCTACCGGATAGAAATGTTCAAGTAAGGGAAGCTGAAGGGTAGATGGGGCTTAGGAATGCTAGGGATGGTGGGAACAACTAAAGAATGAGTGGAATCCTCCTCTTATCTTGCTACCTCCATTTGCTTCACAAACCTCCCTATAGAGGACAAGGGAAGCATACCTTGATATTGTGAGAGTAGCTGAACAACCCAACTTAATTACAAATAGCTCAATTCTGGGTGCCAACAAAAGCTTAATTCTCAGGCATCACCCCTAACGTTATAAAATACAAGTATAATAAAATTAAGGTTCCAGAATAATTATAAATATTAAAATGTCAATAAAATAACGTAAGTTCATTTACTTGTTCATCATCGTTCAAGATAAATTAGGCTAGCCTGCTAATTGCACAGAAATTAATTACAATGGTTTGAAAAATAGGTGGGATTAAAATACACCTTACTACCAAATTGAACCAATTTGCATGTAAAATAAAACCATAATTGCTACCAAAGCTCAACTACAGAAACCAATTTTCAATTTTTACTGCAAAAAATATTTTTAAAGAGTTAGTTACAATAATCTATGCCGCATTGATATGATCACCCAGATTCTCTCCTATTAGGTATTGCAGCAATAGTGCCCCATAAGCAAGAACTTTAAACATTTTTTTACTCAGCTTTATGCAAAAAACCATAAATCTATGACCTTTCTGGAAGTCTTTAAATTTAGAAGTAATCATTCTTTGAGGTAAATTCATCACAAAACATACAAATAACAGCATAAGACTCAGCTCCTTATAGAAATAATAGTAAAAGAAAGTAATCTGTTGCAAATCATAAGGCACGTCTCATGTAAACGCCAGTTCCTATGTCAGTCACAAAGGAACTTAAACAGAAGAAATGGGCATCTTTTGACAAGTCGAAATTGAAAAGAATGTAAAGCATCCAAAACACGCTATTATGAGAGAAAAGTAAAAGAACAGAACATCAACAACCTGCTCCCGGAAACCAATGAACTTGTAAGACAACCCATCCTTCACCCGGACTCCAAGCTGATATGCCCTTGGAACTTTCATCCAAGTCAGGCCAGCAATATCAGCCCTGTCCACCTCCACCACCTTCCCGCCACCCAGCTTTCTCCATGCGATTCCCCCAGAGTGAAGCCGGAACTGCCCAGGGTTCTGCAAACAATCAATATAAATCCAAGTTTCAATTAGAAATAGGCAACAGTGAAGGCTTTCATGCAAAACCAAATGCAAGTATCCGTGATATCGAGAGGGGAAAACATTGACGTTCCGAGCTAGTATGACTTATTTAGAGGCCAAAAGAACTCTAAAACAAGAAATCATAGAGAAGGAAAAGAAGGATTACTGTTCCACCGCGGCCTCCGAGGAGGATGTTGTTGAAGTGATGGCCGTCGGACATCACACTCCCTCTCTCTTTCTCTATCAGCCTTCTTCTCCGGCAATCCGGTCTTCCTTCTGTCTTGCGGTGTAAAAAACACTTAACCGGCGGCGTGGGAGCGTAAAAGTACAACAGACCTAAGAACCGCAACCGACCTGAGACCTGAAATAGGCACGCAGCAAAAATCTACTATTGCGGCGTAATTCAGGTCATAGTAGGTTGATGGATGAAATTTGGTTTGGTTTCGACCTGAAACTGATTTCTTTAAATCAGATCAAAATCCGACCAAACAAGTTGAACACCAACATGAATACATTCAAATGAATACATCTCACATCTGCAATCCGTCGACTCGTTTATAGAGTATAGAGCTACGAAGATGAAGCAGCAGTAGCTAGCAGAACAGCAGGAACGAAAGAGAACACAAGTCGAAGGCCAGAGGAACGAGATTGCTTACAGGGCTGCAACGTTGAGGAGTAACAGTACGAAAGATTGAAGCACCGTCGACGCCGAAGAGAACCTGGCCACTGCGGTGGGAAAGAGCGGACCGCGAACTGGCAATCGCCGAGGGGAAGCCGCGAAGGACGGAGATGGAAGCAATGCGATTTGAAGCGAGGCCGGTGAGGAATGAAAGCGCCGACCAGAGCGGGGTAGCCGGCGATCGAGGAGGAGCGGACTGCGAATGGTGGTTTGGCGGCGCGCTGACGGGCGAACAATCGCCGAGAAATTAGGGCTGGCTGCCTGGTAAGTGACAGGCTAACTTTTTTTTTGGGGTTTTTACCCGTATTACACAAAAAATTTTAATATTTACTTATTAGACACCCTAAAGTTAAATATTACATGACACACACTTATTTATTTTAATTTAATTTTAACAAACCGAAACTTAGTTAAATAAATTCTCTTAAATTTTTATTTAAGTAAACCATCTTAAGTTTATGTTTTTAACTTAAATAGAGGTTCATAGGAATAAATCTAGACTCCTTTTGTACTTATTTTTATAATCTTATTTCGTTTGTTTTAATGTGTTATGTACATCTTAACTGAAGATTTATATATTATATTTTTTATCATATAATATTTATTTTTTATGATTTATATATATTTAACATGTGTATATTGTTTTTTTTTTTTTGTTTTATTTTTTTTAGTTTTATATTTTTTGTGTTTTTTTCTTTTTTTTTTTTTTTTTTTTTTTTTGTTTTTTTTTTTTTTGGAGATTTGATTTTCCTATGAACGTTTAAGTAAAGTTAAAACATAAACTTAAGTATGGAATTTTTAAATAAAATGTAAGGATTTTTTAACTAGGGTGTGTTGGTTGTAAAAATAAAATAAATAAGTGTGTGTCATGTAATATTTAACTTTAGGGTGTCTAATAAGTAAATATTAAAGTTTTTTGTGTCATACGGGTAAAAATCTACTTTTTTTTTTATAATGAATGAGAGATCTCTAAATAATTTATAATTACTGTTTCATTTTTAATTTTTAAAAATTACTGAAAAAATTTTATTTTAAAATATTTATAATAACAAAATACTTGTAAATTATTACAGATTTAATTTAATAATTTTTATTAATTTAAAAATATTTCATTTTAAAATATTTCAATTTTACTTCTTCCCTCTCTCTTCTCTCTTTTTCTCAACACCAGCTCGCCTGGATATATGCGCGCGCACCTACACTGAGGGTGATGGGTTGCCAATTCCCACCCTCTTCACTCTCTCTCTCACGCGCACACCCACATAAACACCTACCCCTCTACACACTTACTCTCTAAGACCGATGAGCCAACGGCCACGAAGCAGCAAGACGATAGTGGCGAGATGGGGAAGTAATAGTAAAGAATTTGTAATAACATAAATTTTAAAATTTGAGAAAAAGTAAAATTAGAAATTTATTAAAAATAATAGTAGAGAAATCTTCTTTATAATATTAGGTAAAATATAGAGATTTTTTATCAATTTTTTAAAAATTATGAATCAAATAATAATTATAGATTAACTTTAAAAAATTTCATAATACTTCTTTTTAATGAAGTAATCAACAAATGAACATAAAACTGGTTTGACTTAATTCTAATTAAGACTTGTTAATAAAATTTAATATTAAAATTATTTTATTGTTATAATAATAGTATTATAAAACTTCATCGTGACACAAAAACGGTGAATTCTATTTGTTTTTATTTTTTAGGGTTTAGGGCTCGTGAGTTCAAAAAAATATTATAAATTATTTTTAAATTTTTTTAAAATTTTATTTTTGATTTCATCGCAAAAAATTTATAGTTTTTATTTCAATTAAAATATAATTCTTAATTTTTTATTAATATGATATAACATTATTCTTGTTTATTAATTTTAAAATTTTGCATGAATGAGGATAAAAAAAAGATTAAAATTTATCAAAAAATAATTTCATCATTTTTTATATTTATTTCACATTAAATATAAATTTAAATATTAAAAATTAATTTTATTTCACATTATTCACAAATAATAACTCTAAAATTAATTTTATTTTGCATCCTGCACAGTACCTCAATAAAAAATTTAAATTAATTTCACATTTATCACAATTTTTAATAATAAAATAATTTTATTTTACATTATAATATTAAAATATATATTTTTAAATCTTAAAAAAATAAATAATTTTAAAATATACTTCAACCAAATGAGACCTTAAACTTTTAAAATATAATTTAAAATATTAATATTTGTATTTTTAATATGAAAAATTTAAATTTTTATTAAATTTTTAAAAACATAAAAGAATAAAAGGGTGTAGTAGTCTTTAAATTATATAAATAATTTAAATTAGCTAAAAAATAATTAAATTTCACATTTTAATTGAAAATAATTTAGTAAAAATCATGAGATTCTGAAAGAGTAATTAAAATTATATTACTTTTGCAATCTTAGGAGACAAAATTAAAGTTTTTAAAAAATTTGAGTTCAATTTGCAATACTTTTTCAATCTTAGTGGCCTAGATGCAAATATCTCAAAAACAATGTTATATAACATAATTATAAATTATACATAATTATAGAATAAATGTTATTAAAATTATGAAAAAAAATCAACCACAACTACTTATAGATTTATAAGGTTGAGAGTTTGGCTCAAAAATTAATAGTTTCATATTACATTTAGCTGAAATCGAGCTCGTCTAGAGTTTATTTGGCTGAGCCATAGTTTATGGTCGGATCGACTTAACTTGGCTCAATTCTTCATTTTTTTAAATATAAATAAATAATATATTTAGTTATTTATTATAATTATTTATTACTTATAAAAAAACATGTATTAAGGGTATCTGTTCGGTGATTTTATTAGTATAATTAATTTAATTTCAAATTTTTTTTTTTTTAAAAATGTTCAATTCTTTTTTTAATTAGAAAAATTCAACTTTTAATTCGGATCATTCTCACTCCTAATTATTATTGAAAGTTCTTATACATATAGATTATCCAAAACAGAATTTTAGTTTCATCCACAACCAAATAACTTTAAATGAAATAATTTTAATTTTATTGACAATCAAATGATATATAGAACGTCAGAGAGATGTATTGAATTTTGATTTTATTAATTTATATTAATGGGCTTGAGCTCATCCCGCAGAGCCTGTTTCATCTTATTTAATTATTTTTAATCAATTAAGAATAGTAAATTAAATATTTTAATTACATGGAATCAATTAATGGGATTTTCTGGTTCATGCTGCCGGCTAACACTTTGCTCAAAGCAGAATGTTATTCAGTGGTTATTTTTTTGGAAATTTACATACAGAACTCTGATTCATCACAAATTATATATTTCATCATCTTTTAGTAAATATTATACATATCACATTCTGTTTATGAGTTTTATATTTCTATTGTAATAATAGAAATATAAAAAGAGTGATATGTGTAATATTTACTAAAAAATGGTGAAATGCGTAATTTATGATGAATTCAGTGTTCTGTATGTAAATCCCCCTATTTTTTTTTAGTTCTCCTTCATCGATTATAGATATGATTTCATATGAATCTCGAGATAATTGTTTGAGGCTCGAGAAGCAATTTGGAAAGAAGAACAAGATCTATTTTCTATATCTCGTATAATCGAGAACCAGATGATTGATATAAAATTCTCTTTCTATTTGGTTTTTTACATAATAAAATCTCTCTTTTCTTTTCCCGTAAATGTAGAAGAATCCCTTCAAGCTACATAAATTTGGTGTTCTTATAATTATTTCATTCTTTTGTTACTGTTATTTCTTATATTTATCTGACACAATTTATTTAGTTAATTACACATCTAGCAATTCGAGGTTTTGTTGCGTATTATTTCACAATAATATAATATATAAAATAGTTAAATTCAAAATTTTTCGTTAAAATTAAAACTTCTTATTGGAATCTCTTCTTCTAATCATCTCAAGTTAGCCTTCCTTAATTAAGATATGCTAAATTTTTAATAGTTTTTAAACTAGGTGGAATTAAGCTATCTTAATTAAAAATCATAAACACTCTCTCTTTTTTTTTCCTCTCTTCTTAGGTTTTAAGAATTGGAAATTTGGATTTCAAAGGAATTTGATTCTAAACCATAAAAAGCTCTAAATCATATACGCCAAACCCTAATTTCTAATTTCTATGCCTACATTAGTAATAGGTCTCTCCTCTGGCTTTTTTTTTCATTCTTATTAGAGTTTTAAAGCTTAATTTAGTCAGGGAAAAAAATTATTTCAAAAACTTTTGAGGCTTCTAATAGAGTGAATCAGAATCACCTGAATAATAAGCGGTTTCTAATAGACTTTTAGGTGAATGGAGCATAAGAATGAATTATCTCATATAAAAAAATAAAAGAAAATTCATAAGTTATATAAGTAAATAACGTAATTTTAAATAGTAAAAATATATTTTAAGCTAAATCGTAAGATTAATGGTAAAAAATTCTATAACAAGCATATTTCGGTTGGAGTAATATTAAGATGGATGATTTTCTAGAAAGTACTTAAGTTTCGTAGTTTTCTAAAATAAAATCAAATAATATCTTTATATTTGGATCAGTGAATGTTATAATATGATATTAGAGCTTACTGGCTCACTGGGGTGGCACATCTTTGGAAAATTACATGTGCATACCTATATTTTGAATAGTTCACATTAAAAAAAATTATATCAAGTCCCATGATTGAAAACATTTCTAAATTAAGTGTCTGCATCATTATTTTCCAAAAAAACCAAGCAATTGGATTATAATATTATGAATTTGAATATTATATTAGTATAAAATTTAAATTGAAGATGAAAATTTTGGAGTTTTTTTAGTTTAGGAGGGGATTGTTTTATAGTATAAGGAGGGGAATTTTACTTGTATAATATATTCAAAACAGTTATTCATAATTATATTTTATATATTTTTTTATAATATCTTATGAAAAATAAAATGATATATACATAATATGTATGTAATTAGGGAGTTACCGATCCGATTTCGAGCTGAGCCAATTCCGGCTCGAAATCGGATTAATCACATTTTGATCGACTCGAAATCAACTGGAGCTCGATTGGGTTCGACTTCAAGCTGATTTCGATTCATTTTCGAGCTGGCTTGAAAATAAATCGAATCTCAATTTTTTTTGAGTCGATCTCGAGCCAGGTGAGCTAAACTCGATCCGGCTCGCGATCGGCTCAGTTTATAATATATATATATATATTATATTTAATATATATTATATATACATATATATTATATATATGTATTATAATATAAAATGTATTTTAATTTAAGCTGATTTCAAGCTGGATCGAGCCGAGCCTACCTCGGCTCGAAATTATTATTGAGCCGAACTTTTGGCTGGTTAGTCGGCTCATTTAGATCGACTTGATTTCGATTCGATCTAAAATCGATTCAATTTTCGATCTTCGATCTATATTAACACCCTTATATGTGATGGAGGAAAGAATGTGCTCGCTAGGTGAAGTCTATATAATTAAATTAAAATCACTTAAGATAATGAGCGGCTCCTAACAATTTTTAGGTAGAAATACATAAAAATAAATTGTTCTATATCAAAAAGAAAAAAAAAATTTCTTGAGCTGTATAAATAAATAGTATAATCCTAATTTGCAGAGTTGAGTTTTAATATGTTCAAGTTTGTTCATTCAGAATTCGAGCTTTTAAACTTATATTTAAATTTACCCGTAACTTGAGCCAAGACCAATCTAACTCTAACAAATGTTTATCGAAAAATTTCATGAATTTTCCTTCACATCATCATCCATTCTTGTTAAATAAAATATTAGCCCACCCTAACAATCTAATTCATCATAAATATTATTTATTTATCTGCTTTAACTCAATGAATCTGATAATTTTGAAACTTATCGATGAAAATAATAATATATTCTCATATATATATATTTACCTAAGGATACATCTTTCTCATAACTTTCACAATTTTAATTTTAATTTAGCCTTGATCCAGTCAAGATACAGATAATTTTATGAAATTTTCTTTTCATCATGAAAACTTTTTTATATAAAAGATCAAAACAAATAATTTTAGTTAGTATTTAAAGAATATTTTATTATTTTAATTTGAAAATTTTCATTATAACCTCAATTTTTTCTTAATTCCTAACCCCTCTCTCTCTTTCCATGTGCATCCGTCGATTGTATCTGCTATCATTGTCATTTACTGTGAGGACCAAAATAGTACTAATTTAAAAAAGAACAGTAATAATAATAAATATTTTTTTAATTATTTTACACAAGTTCTAATATAAAAAAAATATTATTTTACTTCACATACTTAATAATTTTTAATAAAAATATCTACTTTATTTCACATCCTAGATCAAAAGTTTGAATCGAGTATTTTGATTTAGGATGTAAAATAAAGTTAATTTTTTTATTAAAAATTATTGAGTATGTAAAGTAAAATAATATTTTTTATATTAAAATTTGTATAGAATGATTAAAAAATTTATTTATTATTATTATTATTATTATTATTTAAATTAGTACCATTTTGTTCCTGATTTTGGTCCTCACGCCAAACAGTGATTTTTTTTATATGTTTTATTCTTTTGTGGGGATAAGTAAATTAAAGTATAGTTGCAAGAATTTCTATCATTTTAAAAATATTTTTTTATTTATTTCAATTTAAACAAATCAAGCTTTTTTTACGAAATAAAAAATAAGAATATATTAAGATAAGTGCATTCACAGCTCTCTTCAGCCAATGTTTAGAGACATCCCTATATATAATGCAATTCCTTTCTAAAATAATAAATCAAAAATTAGAAAAAATGAGAAATTATTTAAATAAAATAAAAAATATAATAAGTCAATACACCACCACTGACTATAAATAGCAAGGTAAGGAGACCACTTTCAGGCACATAGTTGAGGTGGAATAAAATTTTTCTCTGGCAAAAAAAAAAAAATTAAGATTTGAGGCATTTTTATAATTTATTCACTAAAAAATAAATTATGTGATACATTTTATATAATATAACATATATTTACACATCATTGTTAAATATTAACGATGTGACATAATATTTGGATAAGTTTTTAAAATTTAATACCAGAATTGGCATAATTTTCTGATTTATTAATTTAAAATCGGAATTGTAAAACTCAACGTTATCATAATTTATTTGATATTTTTAGCTATTTGTTACAGTTTTGAGGAGCCAGCCTAACGGCCTCTCCGTTCGCCTTTCATCGCTGTAGCCTGCCTGTTAACGGCCACTCTTAACGGCCACTCTCCTTTTTTTATATTTTTAATTTAATTATTCAAAAAGCATTATGTCTAATTTGTAAATTATTTTCCTATTAAAAAAAAGAAATAATTTGTAAATTATAGGTTTTGCAGTTTTATAACAAAATTTAAAGCCGATCACATTTTGCCCGATTTAATATTAACTTGATTTTTTTATACCTCAAAATTAGTTTACTCAAAAAATAATCATTTTAATTCGTAATTAAATTAGTATGTATATTAAATATACATATTTAAAAACTTTTAAAATATATTTGAAATTTTTTTGCATACAAATATATTATTATAGTTTACACATAATATCTAAAAGCAAACTAATCATATTATATTTTAATAAATTATATATATAATAAATATTTTTATAAAAAAATATGGATTATAATTAAGCTCATTTAACTTAAGATTAATTCCAAATCTGGCACAAATTAAGCTCAATTTAAAATCAAAAAATTTAATTTTGAGTTAAATTCTACTCACTTAAAATTGACTCAAAGTAGATCACAAGTAACACAAGAACCAAAATCATCCGAGTTGAACTCGAGCTAGGCACGACTAAAACTCAGTTCGTTGATTTATAGATCAATTCAAGCTCGAATTGAGTCTAATTTTTTGAGTTCAAGGTGGTTTGACTTGCCTTAAAACATAATTATAAGTACTCCAGCCAGCTCAAATCTCTCAATAATTTGAGAATTATTTTTTAAAAAATTAAACAGTCTTTGTTGAATTTCGGTCATAAGTAAATCATTCCCATAAGTTTACCCAATATAGTAGTTTAACTCTAACTACTGCCTTTTAAGTGGTATTATAAAAAATAATAAGTAAATATATTATATAAAAAATTTATATTATTTATATTTAAAAATATAAAAATCAGTTAATTAAGGTCTATTTGTATCCATTCAATAAAATTACGAATTAATAAATTTAATTCAAATTTAATTCGAATTAAATATTAATCTAAATATCATGCTATTATTAATATTGAGGTCATGTGCTCATAAATGCAATGGTATTTTTTTTGAGACATTTATTTTTTTTAAAAAATTAAATATTAATAACATATTGTCATTGTCAAAAAAAAATGAATCAGTGCATTTAAAAGATAGTGCAATATTTAAAATTGTGGGTGACACTTATGTAAATGCTCTTTTTTTTAGCTTGCTTTCGTAATTTGTTAAGTATTAATAAAAATAAAAGTTTTATGAAATTTGTTAAATTTTGTAGTGCAAACTACAATTGGGGAACATATTTAAAACATAGTATTTTGAGAGCATTACACTGTCTGCATTAATTTTATGGTTTTATTATTTAACATCAAAATTTTCCATAATTAAAATTTAAACGTAAAGTGATATATATGTGAATAATTAACAAAAATTTATTGCACCAAAATGCAAATAGAAGTAAAGTTGTAAACGGTCCATTGAACTTGTCCAACTTGACCCGGAACCCGGAGCTTAAAAAAGGAAGGCAGAAAGGTAATTCTGTAAATTTTATTTATTGCACATTTATTTATTGGGTAATTAATATGCAATATCATAATAAAAAGATTCGTCATTTACACCTATAAAACTAAAATCACCATTTATAGCCTATAATAATTTTTGTTAATTATTCACTCTCATTTAAAAAAAAAAAAATAAGACCAACGATGATATATATAGTACTGAATGCTAGCCTGCAAAAAAGAACTTATTAAATAAAATAAATATTACATAAATGATAATTTTAAGGTAGATGTATAAATATACATTAGGAGATAGAATGAGAAATGAGTATATTTGTGAGAAAATTAGTGTTGTATCAATTGAGAATAAACTTAAAAAAATCGACTTAAATGATTTAAAAAAATAAATTATAGACCGTTCAAAGTTCTAGTTAAAAAATAAAAAAAGGCATAGTAAGAAACTATAAGGAGTGATCTTACTCACTTAGATTTAGATAAAAAAATTATTAATTGATAATGTGTAATTGAAACAAAGAATTCATATAATTGATCCCACCTAGTAAAATTAAGAATTAATTGTTGTATTCACTCTTATTTTTTCATCAAGCTGAAAATTATATAAGCCATGATAAATATTTATAAAAATACATTTAAGTTAATTGATTACTTATTTTATTTTATAAATATTAAAAACCTTCTTTATTTATCATACAATCAAATAACTAAACTATAATTTTCTTTTTAGTAGTTATGTAAATACGATAAAAAATAAGAAAGAGGCTATTGAACTCCACACAAATTTACATTTATTTTAAAGTTATTATACATAATTCAAGAATAAAACAGTAACATAATTAATTTAAAGTATCAGATAAATGATTGAAAGTAAAAATATTTTTTAAATCTTACATGTAGCAGCATTGAGTTAAGTTAATTAAATTGTAATTTGAATGAAATATGATGCTACATGTAAAATTTTAGTTATTAAATATATAAATAACTAATTGTTTATGAGATATATGTAAATTTCCCTTATTTATTTATTAACATAGTAAATCCCTCCTGTCTTCTGCGATTCTCGCTGTTTCTGGCTTCCCATTCCCGGAGCTCTTCATCCCCCTCCCTCCTCCGAAAAGGAGAACTTGGATATTGGAATAGAGAGAGAGAGAAAGAGGGGGAGATACGACGGCCGCACTTAACTGGTAAGTTTCCGTTTCATTTGATGTTATCCTTCAGATTTCATGCCGTCTCCTTTGAGATTTGATCTTGCGAGGGATTTGTAGGGTTTTACCTGATTGTTATTTTAATTTCTGGGGTTAAATTGTTTTCACCTTTCAGTATTTTTTGAATTTTTGTTCGAAATTGGATACTGTTCGGAAACAGGAATCGTTGTGTGAGAAAATTGGGTTTTCACATCGTTTTGTTTCATCGCTTTACTATCTGCTGTTCTGGGAATCTTTTTAGATACGGTGAAGCAAAATATTTTCAGGTCCTCCGCTTGTGATCTTGTGATTTTGGGAGCTGCTTAGAGTGTGAGAGATTTATGGACTATGGTGTTGGTGGTGTTTTTGATCAAATATGTTAAAAAAATATTTTTTAAAAATATTTTATCATGAAATGGTGCCAATGGATGCTTTTTCAAACTTTTGAATGAGAAAATGAATGAGGCTGAAAATATCTGAATTAGACTTGGAGCAGTTGTTAACTTTCGCATTTTTGTAAAATCTACGTACAGGCTGTAAATAGCAGGACAGGATTCAGGCTCTTGCATTCTCAATGCAAGAATTCTCTCAGCCCTAAGCTAAATTAAAAGGTATCTGCTAACCAAGGTACCTCAATCGTCACCTTTGAAGGAGAAAAGGGTCATTGATAATTGAATTTGTATGGATCGATTAGCACTTGTTGATAGTTTAGAATTTGAGGTTGATGACATTAGGTGCGGAAACCTTACCGAAAATGATGTCAGTGATGAAGAGATTGAAGAGGACGATTTAGCCAAGCGTATGTGGAAGGATAAAATCAAGCTCAAAAGGATTAGAGAGCGACAAAAGCTTGCCGCACAACTAGCTTCTCAGAAGCCCAAAGGCAAGCAGCCCTCTGATCAGGCTATGAGGAAGAAGATGTCCCGAGCTCAAGATGGAATTCTCAAGTACATGTTGAAGTTAGTGGAGGTTTGCAATGCTCGTGGATTCGTCTATGGAATAGTTCCCGACAAGGGAAAGCCAGTGAGCGGTGCCTCGGATAATTTAAGAGCTTGGTGGAAAGAAAAGGTTAAGTTTGATAAAGATGGGCCCGAAGCTATTACAACATATGAAGAGGAGAGCTCTGCTGCTGGGAATAATGATAATTCTAGCAAGAATTGTCATATTCTTGTGGATCTTCAAGATGCTACCTTGGGATCTCTCCTATCTTCATTGATGCAACACTGTGATCCGCCACAACGCAAGTTTCCATTAGAGAAGGGTACTCCACCCCCTTGGTGGCCTACAGGGAATGAAGAGTGGTGGATCAACTTGGGGTTACCAAAGGGTCAGGTCCCTCCTTACAAGAAGCCACATGATCTAAAGAAGGTTTGGAAAGTTGGAGTGCTGACTGGTGTTATCAAGCACATGTCTCCAAATATCGACAAGGTGAGAGCCCATGTTAGGAAGTCGAAGTGCTTGCAAGATAAAATGAGTGCCAAAGAAAGTGCAATATGGTTAGGAGTTTTAAGTATGGAGGAGATGATTGCTCAGCAACTTAGCAGCGATAATTTGATGTCTGATGTTACGGAGAATCAACATAGTTCTCCAGGGGAAAGACGAGAGGATGCCAATAGCAGTAGTGATTATGATGCTGATGGCTTTGGCGATACTCGTGGTTCTGTTTCTTTTATAGGTGCTGGAAAACCTCAGCAGGAACAGAATTTCCCACCACTTGAAAAGTCAAATAGTATTATACAAAATAAAGAGCCAGTTAATGAAAGGTCAAGGCGCAAACGGCCTCGTTTAAGCACGAAATCTTCGCAGAATAAACCTGATATTGGACATGCGGGAAATGTTATGTCAGAAATGAATCCAAAGGAACTGCCAATGGTGCAATATCAGGTTGGCAATGTCATCGAAGCTTATACAGACAGACATCATGTAACTCAAACATATCAACTTGGCAATCATTACCTGTTGCATCAATCTGGGGTTGGCAACTTAGGGTTTACTAACCATGTGAATGTTGGTGTACAAAGCATGTTTGTTGATGGACAGCCACTACTGTATCCAGGTTCACAAAATCAAGAACTAATCACACCCATATCTGAGGGACACATCGATACCCTCAATGTTGGATATTCTCCTGGTAATCATGTTAATGGTGATTCATTGGCGATGCATGGAAGTTCAACCTCGGTTGCCAGGGACGTTCATCCGTTCATCGATCAGGCTTATCGCATTGAACCGGAAAAATTCATTGGCAGTCAATTCGAAAATCCTGTTGAATTGCCAATCGACCCGTTTGCTATAACTAGTCCACTCATCGACATCGAAAACTTCCAGATAGACGATGAGGCCTTGATGGAATACTTGGGAGCATAACTGGATATGTGAGTTGTATACATGCTGGTTTAATTGATTGATTTTTTGATAATTGCTTGCTTATGTTTCTTGATTTCTCTTTCACAGGATAATGCAATCAGCATATTTGAACTGTTTTTGCCTTTGAGATCCTTGATGATGGATCTCTGACAATCTTCTGAGATAGCTGTCAAGGGAGTGGTGGTCAGATTGTAAAGAAAATTATTGTTTTCTTTGGTAAGCAAGGACTTGTCCTGTGAGTAAATTTATTTCTAGTCATTTTGCTTCTTTCTTGAAAGTGATGACAGCTATTTTCTGTTTGTGAGATTTTACATATGCCAAAGTAGACAGTTATAAATATAAGGTGTTAATTATGTAAATTACAGAATTTGCATTATGCATACTAAATGAACATAAATATTATGTTAAAATCATGGTGACCAAGTGTTGTTGGCTTATTTTTTTAATAAAAGAAATGTTCCTTTTTGGCTCATATGACTGGTGTTAATATATATCAAATGTTCTAAATTTAGCACATATTACAGAGCAAACAAGGGAGAAGATCTACTATCTTGAAGTAATGTTACATATGTTATATGTAAATCTGTAGTTCAATCTGTTTAATGCACATTAAATACGGTATGCATGCAGTATAAACACACGTATGTGTATAATTATACATATGATTTTGTATGATTGAAATCAATTAATACATAATCAAATTAATTACAAATCAAAGTATAATGCAAATGATGTTTCTCTCTAAATCCTCTTTCTGATCTACAGTGATATTTTTGGGCAGATCAGCTTATACATTCATAAACTTGAGATATAAAACTTAAGCTAGCTAAATCAAATTTATGTTAGTATTAGTTTAAGCTTAAAGAATTGACTCACTAACAAATTCTTTATTTCTTATTTTATCAAAAAATTGATCTGTGAAGATCAGTGCTGTTTCTGATCAGCTCAGTCATACTTGGGTCTGACTGATTGTACAAAAATACCCATATAATATTATATTTAATAAATATAACAAATTTTATACTCATTTTTTTAAAATTACTAAACCTATAAAAAATTTATTTATAAATTTACTTTACATATTTTTTTATTGTTATCAAAGTAATTTACCTAAATTTGATTATGGTTTTAACCATGCTTAAAAATTTTAGATCCTAGTCGTTAATTTAAATGAGGAAAATCTGATCAGTCAAAATAACAACTATAACATGTTGTATCTAAATATAGAGGTATTATTCACTTTGACTTTAGAGAATTGCATGACTTGAGTCTTCTTAGGTGGTTATACATTTCAGTACTATTTTAAGCCAAGCACGCTTAACTACAGAGTTTGATTAGTCTTATAATTTTGTCCCAAAATATGCCTCTACCATCTAGGATAATGTTATATACTTATACAGTTTTGGAACTCACTTTTTTTTTTCAACGTGAGTCGATTTATTCCTATTTCTCTTTATCTAAAAGCCTACTAGAAGCTGCTCTTTGTCTTGATAAATTTTATTTAGTCATATGGACATCACTCAGATAATCACTCTTGACTCTCTTCAGTCGTAAGTCATCACAATCCCACTAGCTTCCACTTCGTTCATCCTTAAATCATATCATATTGTAGGAGTTAGAAACTAATATCATATAATAACATCTCGTGCCCCAAATATAAAGGTATTGTCTATTTTGGCTTTACTGAACTGCATAACTTAAATATTTCGTCGAAGGTTACTCATTCTAATATTATTTTAGTCAAGCATGCTTAGCTATAGAATTTGCTATTATTAGCTTCATATTTTTTGCTCCAAAAGGTAGATTTAACATTTGAGATCACGTTATTTACTTATACAGCTCAATTTTTTTTAACCCTTTTCGATGTAAGATGATTCATTTCTGTACCCCTGCACCTTGAAACCATCTAGAAGTCGCTCCTTGTCCGGGTGATTCTAACTTCGTTATGCGGACATAACCCCAGCAATTATTTTCGTTTTGTCGCAGATCCACTAGCTTCCGTTTAGTTTGTCCTCAAACTATAGCATAATATGAAAAATCATATTGTAACGTCTTCCGTTTTGACTTTAGGAAACTGCATGATTTAAAAACTTCCTAAGAGGTCACTCCTCCTAATACTATTCTAGCTCAAGCACGTTTAATTACGAAATTTCTTATCATTAGTGATCATGAGTGATGGTGGGGAACAAGAATGAATCAATTCACATAAGAAAAGGAGAGTTCCTATATTATATAAGTAAATAATATGAACTCAAATAATAGAAGCGTATTTCAGAAAAAATCATGAGATTAATAATGAAAAACTTTATAGTTAAATGTGTTTGAGTTAGAATAATACCAGGATAGGTGACTCTGTGGGAAGTACTCAAGTTACACAATTTTTTAAAACTAAAGTTGACATTACCTTTACATTTGGATCACAAAATATTATAGTATTAAAGTTTACCTTTTTTATAATAAAATATGATTTGAGGACGAATTAGGTGGAAGTTGATAGTTTTTTACACCTATAGCCAAAGAGAGTGAGAAATGGTCACTGGGTGAAATTCCAAGAAAAGTAAATTACAAAAGCAAAATACGCCTCCTATCAAGTTTCTAGGTCAAATCACGAGTGGTGAAAGAGGTACATAGATGAGTCAACTCACATTAAAAAAAGTAGAGTTCTTAAGTTATATAAGTAAATAGCATAATTTCAAATAGTAGAAGCACTTTTTGGGATAAAAATATAATGCTAATGATGAAAAACTATACAGTTAAGCGTGCTTAAGTTAGAATAGTATTATATAAATAACCACTTAGGAAGTACTCAAGTTGCGTAGTTTTTTAAAGTCAAAATAGATAATACAGTTACATTTGAGACAGAAGATATCATAGAACTAACCTATACAAACACTTTTTGGTATTACAATAATGGAAAATTAGAACCCAAATATGTTGTGCTAAAAGCTCCTCTTCATCTAGATATCACTACCCTAAATAAAGTCTTCACTTGAAAGTGATTGCAACACTCTCCACCTTTTAAGTCCTAACTTAAAGATTCTCGCATCTCCTAGAGTGAGAAAGAACAACAATAATAATAACAACAACAACAACAATAATCAAGTCTTAATCCCACTAGGTGGAGTCGGCTATATAAATCTTTTGTTTTTATTGTGTTCTATGAATTAACAAATCCTTATTTAAGTCTAAGTAAGTAAAATCACTTATTATAATTTTTTGTCATGTCTTCTTTAATCTCCCTCTTCCTCTTTGTATATGGACTAAATCAATAACTTGATTTCTAATTGGAGCTTCAATTGACCTACTATTTATATGTCTAAACTATCTAAGCTGACTCTCTCTAAGTTTATCCTTAATTGATGCAACACCAACTTTCTCGCAGATATACTCATTTTTAATTCTATCTTTACGTGTATATACACGCATTCACCTTAGTATTTTCATTTCTGTAACACTTATTTTATTTGTATGTTTCCTCTTTGCAGGTCAGCATTCAGCACCATATATCATTGCTGTCTTACTACAGTTTTATAAAATTTATCTTTAAGTCTGAAATATAATAGAAGCATTTCTCCATTTTATCCATCCTGTTTGGATCTCACTAATAATATTTTTATTAATTTCACCATCATTTTATATGATTGATCTAAAGTATCTAAATAATTATTAAAAATAATTAAAAATCTGTCTTAGGTCCTTTCAACTCTAAATTCATTTGTTGGACTTAAGTCCTTTCAACTCTAATAAAATTCAAGATTAGGCCAAGTTAGCTAAGCTTAAGCTAACTTGAGCCCCAACTAATAAACAGCCAACGTGCATGGTCACTTGTGCTCAATACATCTATTCCTACTCATGTAACTCAAAGCTTAATTAATCTTAAGCATATATCTTCTGCCTAAAATAAATTCAAAAATATATTAATGAAACATTTATTTCTACTAATTATTTCATTCACTTGTTCATCATCTTGATCGCTCCAATGCTTTGACTAATGTAACTTAAGACGGATACAATGCTATGCTCTATATATTCTCTAATGAGCCAGGGCAAACTCGAAATCAACTAGAAATGAAACTTTGAGCTAAAGTTTCCATCTTATGATTCGACTAAAAAATTTTAAATCGATTTCGAGTCAATTCAAAAACCAAACATGTATCGAGTTTCTGCCCCCACGCGGCATGCAACCATGTTTTCGTTCAAGCATTAAACCAAAAAAATTAATCCTCACTATCAATAATAATTCATTGTTATTAAACTCAAATAAGTCACTAACGCTCCTCAAAGCTGATTTTATTATTGTTGTGTTGTTGAGCTGAGTATACTTCATGTAAGTTATACATTATATATACCTACCATAAAGAGCATATTTGATTTATTATTATTTTTGATATTATTTATTTATATAAAAATAAATTTTAAAAATTATGAAATTTTTATTTAAAAGATAATATATAAATAATATTTCATAATATCCAGATAATATTAAATTAAATGTGTCTAAAGAATAATTTAAATTTTTAATTCAAAATCTTCTTTTAAAATGAAAGTGGCATCAACAGGACGTATAAAAAATGTAGCTGGCAGCAGGCAGAACTAATGATAATTTACACTTAGGGTAAATATATAATTAAAAAAACTCCCGGTCTTATCCTAGCTTGCATAAATATTTCAAACGTGACAATTAATGAAATATTATTTTTCGTTGCGACGCCAAAAGTCAGAGCCTGTTATGCTAAAATCTGGCACAGAAGTCACGCACTCAACCGGCACGGGGCGCGTTAGGTAAATCAAATAAATCGAGTTAGAATGTGTTCATGCTCAAGCTCATTATAGATTTTATTGCTTAAATTTGTTCATAAACGAGTCCAGCTTTCGAGTATATTTAAGAGCTCAGTTTGAGCTTATTTTTAAATATTGTTCGAGCAAATTATCAAGTTTTGTATTTAGCTTATAATTGATCTATCTAAACAAGTTGATTATGTTCGACTCAATAATTAAGCTCGTTAATTTATGATCAATTCATCGACTATCAAATTCAATGAAAGATAATTAATTACTTTAAAGCAGTATTTGTTCATAATTTTTATTTGCATTGTTTAGAAATATAAACTAGGCTGGCAATAATATGTCCAAATTTCTTAATTTATAAGTAAAGTTTTTAAAAATATATTCTAGGTCATTCATATTAACATAAATGAGTTATTAATTATCGAAAAGTATCGAGATTAGGGCAGTAAAGGAACGGCGTACTCGATTTGATAATAGCTTGTTTATATCCAGTTTGTCAAGATTAACAGATAAAATTTGAATATAATTTTAAAAGTAATTAAATATATTTTAGTGCATATTATTAACAAATAAGATAAATTTAGTACATCTTATTTATCAATTAAAAATTTTATCAATCATGATAATGAGCATGTTTATAAATACATTAATATTTTTGATAGATATATATAAGAGCTTGTAATTATTTTTGTGTTCATAAATTCAAATATATATGAACTTGTTTGTGAACATATATATCAGTTAGCTCATTTATGAATCATATGAGCTAATTCTAAATATATTTTTATGTTTGTAAATAATTAAACTCGAATAAACTCAAAGTATGCTTGAGCTTGATCCCAAACTTAATTTTAGTAGATGTAGCACTACTAAAGCTGTTAATGATTCGATCTCGAGCCGATCCGACCTTGGCTCAAGATTACATTGAAAATTTTCGATTCAATCTCGATCCGATCTCGATTCGATTCAGGGAATGAACAAGGAGAATTCGACCTGATCTCGAGTCGTGCTGGGTCTGGCTCATTTGTTTTCGATTAAAGCTCGATCTGAGCTAAAATCGATCTGACTTTTGATTAATTTTTAATTTTTTATTCAAATATTATGTATAAATATATTTATTCATTCAATCATTTTATACTATGACTATTCGCTTTGATCTATTATTTAAAAATAAAAATTAAAAAAATAATTTACATGATTGTAGAGAAAATTCTAACGAAAGTGTAATGAAGCTTTCCAGTAAACTACTAAAAAAAACTATATACTAAATTTAGTTACATATATAAATATAAATATATATATATAATATTTTTTATTTTTTTAATTGATCCGATTTCAAGGCATTTTGATTTTATTCTATGCCTGCTCAAGATTGGATTGATAAAATTTTTAATCTAAATAAATAATTCATTAGTTGGCTCATTTAGATAAAATTGAGCTCGATTTAATTTAAATTTTGATTTAATTTTGATGCGATCTTCGATCTTTGATCTTTGAGCAAAATTAACTGCCTTAAGCAAGGCTAGTTTAGTCAATTAGCTAGCAGTGTTCCGGTAACCGCTCCGGGTCTCCGTGGGAAGGTGCCCAGATCCTCGAGTAGCTACTTTCAATGGGTCCGCCCCAGTCCTAATTGTCCGCGTGTGAGAGAACGTACGAGATCGGTGGAGGGCGGTAACCTTACCGACTCCCACCTTCCCCAGTTATCTGAAGCAACCGGCTCCAAGTCGTAGACGTCTTCTCCCTCTCCGGCGATCAGAAGAACAGGGAGAAGGAATTAAAGTAACCCAAGGTGAAACCTTTATGCTTCCTTTCTCTTCAGTAACGCCAATGGAGAAATACCCGAAGGAGAGAAAGTAGGATTAGAAGCACTGGCCATTAGAAGAGAAACTCCAGTACTTGATCCATTAATCTTCAGCTGGAGTTCTTAATCCATGGCAAAAGAGCAGCAGATCTCACTCAGATCGGTCCATCCATCCACTTTCATTCATGAAAATTACGTTTAATTGAATGGATGCTGATGGATGGTGCTCTTCTCATTTACTCTGTTATTGAATATATATGGCTAATTATCAATATCACACAGAGGCAGGAAGCTGGGTGGATCTTATGATCCGTTGGGCGATTTGGATCAGGATTTCTTTATGTGTCTATACGGGAAGGATCAGAAATCAACTCAAGAACAAAGAGGTGAAGCTTTACTTCCATTAAATTGCCTGATTATGATCTATATATGGTTTAAGGTTTGCAAATATTGTATATATATATGTTCCTTTCAGGTATATCTTCTAGTACTGATAGTTTGACCAGATCTTGGCAACAGCTTGAAAAATCTATAATTAGAGTTATATTTCAAAAAAAAAAAACGTTTTTAAAATTTTAAAAAATTTTGTACTTTTTTCTTCTGAATGATTTTCATGCAAAAGAATTTGTACTAGAAAAGAGGGCAGGCCAAGGCTTTCTTCCTGATCACTCCTTTTTCTTTTTCTGTTTTCACTTTCAGAGAGCTAAAAATGCATGACAAACTAGAAAAGGCAAAGCTCTGACTGATTCTTCGCCTCTCTCTCTCTCTCTCTCTCTCTCTCTCTCTCTCTCTCTCTCCCTCCCTCCCTCCTTAGTGGCACCTTCAGGAGATTTAATGCCTGCAGGACTTCATGTATGCAGAAACCCTAGGCATATTTCCTTCACAGCCCATGCATGTAGAGCTATCCGCCAAGGTATATATATATATATATATATATATATATATATATTATATATATATATATATATATAGAAGGCTTTAATTAAAGATTCAAACTTAATTTTCTGCTTCAAGTTCTTCTTTTCTTCATTTCCATTAATGATTCTATATATATATATATGATCTATATATGAAGATTTAATATGAGCTTAGCTCCATCATCAACCAGCGCTCCTAAGTCAGTTGAGTCAGCCAATTTGCAATTAAACAGTGCAAAAAATAGCTCTGATTCAGCCAAGATGATGAAAAATACTGAAAGGCAAGACCAAAATAGTGAAATTTTTTAAACTAAATTATTCCTCCTTAATCCTTCATTAATCTTCATGATCTCTTCTTCCTTGACAGAAAGAAGTCATCATAAACAGCTTTGTATCAAGAAGTTCAAAGCATGAAGGACCCAAAACGCCAGACTCCATTAAGGTACTCATAATTAAATTCCTAAATTAATACTGTTAAATAATTAATGATGAAATAATCAATGGAGTTAGGTATAAATTAATGAATACACTATTTTTTCTACTATATAAACTATATTTTTTTAACCTATCTATTATTTCATGGTAACCTCAACCTCTCATTATTGTTCGAGTTTGTGCAGACATTGAGAAGACTTGCTCAAAATAGAGAGGCCCCAGGAAGAGCAGGCTTAGAAGAAGGTATATATATTATATATATATATATATATATATTAATATATATATAAATAATTAATTAAAATTCATAAGTTATATTTATGTTTTATATTTTGATTAATTTTATTTTTTATTTAAATTTTTGACACCAGGCTTATGTTCAACAACTGGAGTCATGCAAAATTAAGCTTACTCAGCTAGAGCATGAGCTACAAAGGGAAAGAACACTTGTAATTAATTATAATTAATACATTTATTATTAACTCCATGACTTAATTAAACTTTCCTAAAAGCTTACACTTATAAGTTAATTAGGGGTTATGAATAATTTTATATTCTAATATATATTTTTTAAGAGCAAACTTATGTACTTAATTAAAATTCATGCATTAATGTGAAGTTTTATATAGATATTTTTATTTTAAATTTCATGTTATAATTGAGTTTCCTAGATCTGAATTTAATAATATTATGTTAAGTTTTTATTAATATAGGGCGTATTCTTCGGCGGCGGGAGTATTCTTGAGGATCAAAGCTTTGTCTCCAGCTCCAATATTGGCCTCAACTCTGGTAATTGTCTTCTTCTTCTTCTTCTTCCTCCTCTTCTTCTTGTTCAAGCGATATTTGATGGCATTAATCTCTTACAGATTCGGTGGTTTTCGACATGGAGTATGCAAGGTGGCTGGAGGAGCACCACCGGCTCATGGCGGAACTGCGTGCGGCGATGCAGGAGCATGCGCTGCCGGAGAACGAGCTGCGGATGTTCGCCGGCAGCTGCCTGGCTCACTACGACACGATGATGAACCTTAAGAGCCTGGCCCTCAAGAACGACGTCTTCCACATCGTCTCCGGGATGTGGATGACGCCGGCGGAGCGCTGCTTCTTGTGGATCGGCGGCTTCCGGCCGTCCGATCTCATCAAGGTAGAGTTCCTCCTGCCCTTCTTCATCACCATGCATGCATGCACGTTCCGTGCATTAGCAAATTAATTACAAGCCCTAATATAATTAGAAGAAATATTAATAACTACAAGAAGAATGATCAAATATTGATCTACTTGAAAATCTTATTTTGTTTAGGCCCCACGCCATTTTCTTCATGCAAAAAATTTAAAAATTTATAATAAATATTTATTTTTATCATCTCAGTAGATCAAACACTGAATATATGGAATATATATTTAGTCAAGAAAGAAATACTTATATTAGAGATGTGATAAATTGTCAAGAAGAGTGAGCACTCTAGATATCTTGGATCAATCATACAAAATGATTGTGAAATAGATAATGACGTTATTAGCAGAATTCAAGCAGGATGGGTAAAATTGAGAAATGCTTCTGGTGTGTTGTGCGATAAAAAAAAATTCATCCAATTGAGGGGATGCTAAGGTGGATGTGTGGATATACACGAAAGGATAAAATGAGAAATGAGTATATCCGAAAGAAAGTTAGTATTGCACCAATTGAGGATAAACTTAGAGAAAGTCAGCTTAGATGGTTTGGACACCTAAATCGTAGGCCGATTAAAGCTTGAGTTAGAAAAATTGAATTATTGGATTTTGCCCATGTACAAATTAAAGAGGAACAGGGAGACCAAAGAAGACATGGCAAGAAACTATAAGGAGTGATCTTAGTTACTTAGACTTAGATAAGAATTTGGTAATTGATAGAGCGCAATGGAAACAAAGAATTCATATAGCCGACCTCACCTAGTGAGATTAAGTCTTGGTTGTTGTTGTTGCTGTTGTTATAATAAATATTTATTTTTATCACGTTCTATGTCATTCTTAATATATATATATATATAGCAATTAATTTTATTTTATATTTTATATAATTTTTAATATATAACTAACTTTATTTCTCATCAAATATATATGATCAAACTAATTAATTTATCTAACAAGTTAATCAATGTAAATTCTCTGACTACAAGTAATGCTATATACTAGTCCGATGAACACTTCATTGGCGCCAAAACCTGATGCATGTATATTCGATTGAATCAAATCGTGCATATTTATCATTTAATAGATGATTAATAATTAAGTTTGTTGTTATGAACATTAATTTATTATTATTTTTGCATGGTAGACACTTGCATTATCTTTCTTCCAATTTATAATTAAATCTTTGTCTAACAACATTGGTTACTAACTGAACTAAAAGCTTAATTAACTTATAAGTAATGACTTAATTTGAAATAATTTTATATTTTTATAAGATGGGCCTAATAGCACATGAACAATTTTATATTCTTACAATTAAGTGTTATATTTATTTTGCAAAAAACATTAACCAACACTATGCATGCACAGTAATTAATTAAATATACTCCCCTCACTGATTGGAGTTCAACTAGTTAAATTAATTAAGCAAGCTATTTTTTTTGTTTTTTGAGAATATTAAGCAAGCAAATATATATATTATATATATATATATACACATATATGAAGAGAGTAGGAGCATGGTCCTTAGTAAGTATAACTAGAACATGATAATTAGTGGAATTTCCCTTTAGATGGTAAATAGAGAGGCCATACCTCCATTATCTACGAGAATCCAAGCTATATATATGCATGCAAATAGAAAAGAGTAATATCAGCCATTCATAAAAATCAAAATTAAATCAATAATATTCGTGCAAGCATCATATTCTTTGGAAATGTTAAATTAAAGGTATGTCCCATCTTTGCAATATTAATTTACTTGAACTCTTTCCATTTCAGAAAATCCCATCAACTTTTTGACTTAATTTGAGCTCATATGAGCCAAAGTTAACCTTTCATGCCAAAATGAATCAATTTAATTCATATTTGAGTTTATATTGAGCGAGCCAATTAATCCTTACTCAGCTTAAACATATAACCAATCTCAAGTTCGAGTTGTGCCTCGAAATTGTTCAACTATGATTAATTCGAGCTAATCTGGTGTTTAATTTATGGAGCCATTCTGTTTCCCCTTAAATATATAATATATGTAAGACTATGATATCTACACTAAGATTTTAAAATGCAATTTCTATTTCAATCACAAATTGGCAATTTAATTTTAGTAAATTACAATTGGATCTCTGAATTTTGAATATAATAACATTCAAGTTCATATTTTCAAAATTTTAATATTTGGGCTCCAACTTTAACATTTAGGTCCTTTTTTGAATGTTTTATTATTAAATTTTTTAAAATTTCAATTATACCCTCCTCCCCTCTCTCTTTGCATTGGGTGGAGAGAGAAGAGAATATAATTATAATTTAAAAAAATTAATAATAAAAAATTTAGAGAATAATTCAGATATTAAAATTTTAAAAATTAGGGACCTAAAAGTTAAAATTTTGAAAACTTGAACCTGAATGTTATTATACCCTAAACTCAGAGACCCAAGTTTAATTTATTTTTTAATTTTTGATAGTTTTAATTGTTCCGATAATTTCAGATTGATATATGTATGCTTTGCTATGAACTTAATTTGAGTACTTTATGACTCAAAAAATTTTAATTTCAAATATTTTGTTTTAAAAATTTGAAAGTTTTGACTAAAATTACTTTGGTTAGCTAGCTGATGAAATGCTATTTTTCGAATTTGTTTGAACTAAAATTATTCTAGTAAAACTATTGTGCAAAGAGGACTTAAAAAAACCATGCTCCATGGACAGGGAGCCAAAGGTAATTTACACACTAATTAAAAGTAAAGCTTAATTTCTTTCACATAATCAAATTATAAAATTAAATAACGAATGCTCTGTGATTAAATTAATCAGGTCATATGGAGCCACGTGGAGCCCTTAACGGAGCACCAGCTGCTGTTGATGAGCAACCTGCAGCATTCGGCCCAAGAGACTCAGGAAGCACTGAGTCAGGGCCTCGAATCCCTTAACCAGTCACTGTCCGACACGATATCCTCCGACACATTTGGCTCTCATTCGGACACAAACAGTTACATGAGTCAGATGGTCGTCGCCATGAACAAGCTTTCAGCTCTCGAGGGCTTCGTGAGACAAGTATGTTCTCTCGAACTCTACGATTTCTCCTCATATTTTGCATATCAAAACGCGTCGTTGGCTCAAAATTGAGTTTAACGTATACGAATGAAGTATGCTATCTAATCTCAAATTTTAACTCGATCTACAGTTATGGTTCAGTCACTAATACTCCAGTATAAATATTCAAATCAAGACGGTTTGTAACTCGAAGAAATTTAAATTAAATAAAACTATTCATTTCGGGTTCCACTCCGTCAAGATTCAAGTTGGATGAAATGACAGACGCCTTTCGTTCGCTATTGTCAACAGTGACGGTCCATAGATTTGTACCACGTGTCATGCTTTGGCACGTGCCAGGTGCAGCATTTTGCATGAGATTGCGCAAAGCTACATATTAATGTAATATTGTCACTAATTACATACAAAATTAATTCATAAAAAAATTCAAAATTAAAGAAAAAACTGATTTTGCCAAGATTTTTTTTATAAAAAAATATGATTGATTATGAGTTTATTTCACAGGTTTGATTTAGTTGATTTCAAACCTAATTAGGTATTTTTATTAATATTATTTGATTTATGCAAGAAACTTATCATTGCAAATATTATATATTATATAGGAACAATTACTGTCACAAACAATTTTGAATATTACATATATATTATTTTTTTATAAAATTTAAATAATGAGATAGTATGTATTTAAATAATTAATAGTGTAATATTTAAAATTTTATGTGATATATATATATATATATTCTATATATAAATAACTTTTTTAATTATATAAATATTATTTGGATGATTAAAATGTTATTAGTTACATAATTAGTCACATGGCTTTGACCAAACAACTTACAAAATGTTGGGGGGGGGTTTGATTCAATTAATATAATTGTAATATTATATTATATTATTTTAAAAATAATTAGTTAAATTTGTGTTATATTTAGATAATATTATTAAATTTATAAAAAAAATTTGCTTTAAACTACAGAGTAGATGTCACCTAATAAATATTACTTTAATTAACTTTAATGAAAGGATATAATTAAAATATTTTAAAAATAAATTTTTTAATAAAATAATATTAAATAAAGTAAATAACAATATAAAGATAATAAATATATAGAGAACGTTAAATCTGTCTTCTTAATAAATTCATTCAGAAAAAAAACCTACTAGAAGCATCTTATAATTATATCAATTATGAATCGATTCAACTTGTTTCAATTCTAATATATACTAATTAGAATTGGTACGGTCTGACTTTAATGACACTCGAAAGAACTAGTTTTTATTCCAAAATTAATTTCATCTCATTTTGGACTCAATAATTTATCTTTTATTTTTCTTTTTTTTTCCTAAACCACACTTAAATAGGTAAGGTGGATGTGTGGATATACATGAAAGGATAAAATGAGAAATGAGTATATCCGAAAAAAATTAAGTTGGTGTTGCACCAATTGAGAATAAACTTAGAGAAAGTCAGCTTAAATGGTTTGAACATCTAAATCGTAGGCTGATTGAAGCTCTAGTCAGAAAAATTGAGTTATTAGATTTTGGCCATGTACAAAGAGGAAGAGGGAGACCAAAGAAGATATGACAATAAACTATAAGGAGTGATCTTAGTTACTTAGACTTATATAAGAATTTGGTAACTGATAGAGCGCAATGAAAACAAATGATTCATGTAGCCGACCCCACCTAGTGGCCGGGATTAAGGCTTGATTGTTGTTGTTTCCTAAACCACACTTGGTAATTAACTCAATTTCAAATTAAAATAATGTAAACATGTATATATATATATATATATATAATTATGATATGTAATTTTTTTGTGTTTTACAATAATAAGATAAATTTGTTGTAAAATAAAATTTTTATGAAAAAAAAAAAGACTGCTACGTCAAATATTTTAAAGTAAATGAAAATGCGCAGGCAGAGAGGCTGAGACAGCAAGTACTTCACCGGCTGTGCGAAATCCTGAGTGCGAGGCAGGCTGGGCGGTGCTTCTTGGCCATTGCTGACTACTTCCAGCGTCTCAGAACTCTCAGCTCTCTCTGGCTCTCTCGTCCATGGAATCACGCATGATATTGAATATATAATGCATGCATTTAATTTTTGAGGCAGAAATAAATAAATAAATATGTCATCTTTGTTCCCTTGCATACATATATATATATATATATCTGTCATTTTCACTGCATTTTTAATGTGATGTTTGATTTAATTACATGTTTTGTGTAGGGATTAATTAAAGTATGTAGATATATGCATAGACAGATAGGCATGCAGTTCTATATAAGTATATTTATTAAGAAATTTTACATGGAACGTACACACCTAATTAAATACAAAAAATTATGTGTTTTAGCATTAATGATTGATGAAATATTGAGTATCTCATACTGAAATCTTACAAAGTTATAAATTTTATATTATTTTTCGATAAAATCGCATTATCATCCAAAGTTTGAGCTCTAAAACTATAATTTTTAATATAAAATATTAATTTTTATATCTTAAATTACTTTAATACTAAAACTTAAAGAAAAATATTATGTATCTCCTCATAAATTGATTCATCATAATTTAAGGCTTTAATATATACAATAAATTATTCAGTGGATTAATTATTATTTGTTAGATAATTCAGTGTATTAAAGTGTTAAAGTATGATGGATTATTGAAATGTGCAGCAAGACTCAAAATTAAATTCTAATTCTTAAATCTTATGCTTTAATATTATACTATAAATATTATTTATTTTGTAAATTAATTATATATAAAA
Source organism: Apostasia shenzhenica (assembly GCA_002786265.1). NCBI lineage: Eukaryota > Viridiplantae > Streptophyta > Magnoliopsida > Asparagales > Orchidaceae > Apostasia > Apostasia shenzhenica. The sequence goes on along the minus strand of KZ452014.1, from coordinate 52,431 downwards.
TTTATTTTAAACTCAATTTAGTGTGATGAATTGAAATCTATATTATGGACTTGTGAACCATTCATAATAGGATAAGATTCATGAAAATTATATTAGTAATTTAATTTATAATTTTTTTCAAAAATATCATATGAAATTTTTAATTTTTGTAAGATTTTGATATGATATACATAATATTTTTTGTTTGATATAATAGAACATATAATTTTTGATAATTATGATGTTCTCCATATAAATGCCTCTATTTATTAATGGGTGAATTCTTTATGGCTCATTGCATAATGAATGGTTAGTGAATATTTTAAAATATGCATTCATATTTTTAAATTGTCAATTATACTTAGAGGGTATTTGATTCAATATTATGTACATCTTTTTATTATACTTATTATCTAAACAAATACTTATTTGATTTGATGATATTTAGATAATATTTTAAAAAATTATAAAATTATTATTCAAAAGATGATATCTAGATGTTAGTATAATATTACATTAATATAACATTAAACCAAACGTCCTCATGAATTTGTGTAACAAATTCATATATATACTTTTTGTGTAATGCCAGTAGCTGAAGAGGGCGATGAGTGATCGCCGGGTGATACGGTGATACCCTTAGAAAAAGGAATCACTGAGGCAAAGTCCAGCTCCTGGTACCTTTTTAGGTCGAATAATAAGTGATGAGAGAGGTATAAGAATGAATCGCCCCACATCGAAAATAGAGAGAGATCCTGAGCTATATAAGTAGATAACGTGATCTCAAATATATAGTAAAGGTGTCTTTTAGGACAAAACTGTGAGCCTAATAATAAAAAATCTTATAATTAAATGTGCTTGGGTTGGAGTAGCACTGAAATGAGTGACCTCTTAGGAAGTATTCAAATCACACAGTTTTCTTAGAATCAAAAGAGGATAATACTTCTATATTCGGATCAATCACGCACGAGATCTTTCATTTTGCGCCTAAAATTGTAGTCTCTAGTTTGGCAAAGGAGAGATGTAGGATGTATATATGTGAACATACAGTTAATTATAAATATAGGCATTTCAAAATTGTGCAGCCTATAGGTTAAAGCAAATAAAATACACATACGTGATAGGGTGGGCAATTGAACAATTTTAGGACAAACCTTAAAAGAGGACATTGTGTCTCAAAATATAGGGTTCCTTCTGATATTGAAAGCATTAAATTAATTGTGATAAATGATTTTATTTTGTGTATAAATATCATTCTTAAAAAGTGTTTAATTATATATCTTCACTATTAATACTATAAAATTAATACAAAATTTTCGCAGTAGCTTCTAACGTGCAAAAATTCAAAAATTTAAAAGTGAAATTAATAAATTCTAAGATACTTATTTATAGAGTGCTGGCAACTTTTAATCATATTTTTATTTTATTTACTTTTTTTTTAAATCAATAGATGCAACCATTAATTTTAGTCCAAAAGACACGATTTTTCATTTCAGCGAATAAAAATATAAATATATAATTTCAGAATCTAAAATTAAAATTATGAAAATATGAATTTTATTTTTAAATTTTTTTTAAAATTTTTAGTTCTAAGTTCCAAGTCTTTGATTTAATAATATTTAATATTAATTTCACTTTCCCCTCGTTCTCTCTATTTTTCAAATTCAAAGTTAGATAATGAATAACTTTTATAAACAAGAGAATAGATATTCAAACTTTTAATGTGAGATTTTAATACACATATTATATTACTTATATTGCTATCTACTTAACAAAAAGAAATATATGTGACAGTCTTATGTAAACCTACATTGATAAAAAATTAATAAAAATGTTAAATATATATGTTAACATGTTGTAGACATGTTTTAAGACGAGTTGGTCGGTCATAACTCTTATGAAAAAGGAAAACTTTGTGCTTCAAAAAAAAAAGAAAAATTTGTAGGCTAAATTTTTTTTCGATTGTCTCTAATACTTAAACCAGGTACCCTATCCAAAATATATATTAGAGATATTTTGTAATTTTTAATTTTTTGAAGATGATGTCATGTAATTAGGTTTTTGTTTTTAATGTTTTAGAATATATAAGTTTCTTATTTTAATAGAGATTTTAAAGGATTTAAGTTAGTCTTAGTCTTCATTTAGTTGAATAATGACAATAATAATAAAAAAAAGTAAATTATTAATAAGTCTTTATAATTCACCTATAATTATATTTTAATTTATATTTTTTAAATTCTTTATATACATTCCTAATATTATTTGAACTCCTTGGCTTAGCTCTTTAAAATTTAAAATAAATGCTCAAAAGTAAAAACAAAAAGGACTTATTAGATTCCTATATTTTAGGTTAGCAATTTAAATAAAAAATTTAAAAAAAAATAAACTAAAATATAATTACAAACAAACTGTAGAGACCTATCAGTAATTTGCTAAAAAAATTCATACCACTCAACCAAAATTGCAATGCCTAATATTTGCATATTTAATATTTTGATTAGGTTTAGTTTCAGATTAAGGATCCAAGTGCTGCTTTCAAAAAAGTAAGGGACAAAAGTGCAAATAATTCTGAAAAAGTACACGACGGAAAATGTTTAAGGTTAATAATAACTAAGTCCTTCTAATTTTCTTACATGTGTGGCTAAATCCTTTTGTCTATCAATTAAGCAAAATATTAATCTTCATAATTGTGTAATTAAACATAAATTTAGATCTTTCAATTTTAGTAGAAAAGACACAAATAAGGAAAAACTAAAGTAACTTAATTTCTTGTACCTCAAAAAAAAATTAAATTTAGGGCAATTACACCCAGGTCCCTGAGTGTAAGGGTTATTATCACACAAGTCCACATTTTTTTAAATTATAACATCGGGTCCCTAAGTTTTCAAACATTAATCTGGGTCCTTTTTTATTTTTTTATCATTAAAAAATATTAAAATTACTATTATACCCTTACCCTCACTCTCTCCACCAGATCTGGTAGCCGCGCGGTCATCGCACAACCTCGCGCTGCCGCACGACACCACCGGCGGCCGCGCGACTCAACCTGCGGCCACGCGGCCGCCTAAGACCGCCCGGCCGCGCGACCTCTGAGAGCGCAGCAGCCATGGCGGGCCGCACGACGCAGCCGGGGGCGGCGTCGCGCTGTCCAGCGACACCGCGCCACGGCCACTGCAAGCGCCGCGAGCCTCGCAATGGCGACTAGAAGGCGCACGGACACGATGTGCGCGATCGACAGTAAGACGAGAAAGCAGAACGACAAGCGACCATCGCAAAGCGACCGAGAGTAGCCCAACAAAGACAAGGCCATCAGGAACGGACCGCCAGATGCTTCGATACGGAGCCGACGCCCAGTGCGCCAGAACTGAAGCAGGCGGACAAGCGCGACCAAGCCAAAAGGCAATAGTACGTTGCGGGCCAAGTGACAGAAAGCCTACAGACTGAAGATCGTGCAAAAAGAGACCAGCGCGAGGCCGCCGGAGGCAGCGCGAGGCTGTGCGATGACCGCGCGGCTGCCAGATCTTGTGGAGAGGGGGAGGGTAAGTGTATAATGGTAGATGATAATTTTTGAAAACCTAGGGACCCCGATATTATAATTTAAAAAACATGAATCTGTGTGATAATAATACTTAAACTCAGGGACCTGGGTGTAATTGGCCCTTAAATTTGTGTGGAAACTCAAAAGTGAGGGACTAAATTCACAACAACAAAAAAGGTGAGTAGTGAATTTAAAAATAAGGATCAAAATGATGAAATTGAAAATTAATGAGATAAAATTAAGTAAATGGCAATGAACCTTATAGGATTACTGTGCTATGAATTACTGGTATAATGCAAAATTAATATAAGATGAAAGAATTAATGAATAAAGACGTACCAGCAGAAAGTCAGATTAATAATTATATAGTTTTATTTTTGATAGAAATGGGCTGGGTGCAAAATAAAAGGCCCATTTATTCCAAAGCCCAACAAAGTTGCAATATTTTTTTATTTTTTATTTTTTACCCTCCTCGAGCACCACAACTTTCTTGTTATATTTAGAAATTATAAAGCTACTGTAATTCGAACTTGATACCCCTAGTACTAAGATAACCTCTTTTCTACTTAGCTAAAAAAAAATCACTATTTTTAAGTTGTATTTATAGTATTAAAGATTACAATATTCTTAAATAATTGCTTAAATTATAAAAAAAATTCATAAATAACTCGTAATAACATATTAAACGTTATTAAAAAATTAACATTAATGCCATATTGTATTAAACTAACCAATAAAAGTACCATAATTGTTCAATAGTTTATTTGTGGATGAAGTAGAAGTCACTAAGAATGGAAATAACTCTTTTCTAACAAAAATAACATAATATAACATAGTGTGCCAAATAATCGGAGGCACTATTGATGTTATATGAGATATATAAAACTTTATAAAACCTAAATAGCATAAAAATGCCTACAATATGCTCAAGTACACAGTTTACGTGTGAAACATTGTAATAAGTATCTGCTATTCTTGATTTCTTGATAGATCTTAAATTTTGATTCCAACAATGCCTCATGCGATATTTTTGGCGTGCTCTATTGCTGCTCCTCATCCTTGATGGCTTAATGGTAGTGCTTCTCTCCTAGTTGGCACTCAATTTACTGGACTTGTGCTATTCGAAAGCTGTTCCCAATATACATCTTGGAGTTACTTTTACTCCTCTTTAGCTTTTTCACCACTGATTTCTGATCATCCATGCATGTACTATTCTCGATGCTCCTCGTAGGTTTCCCACTATTCCTATAATTGCTCCATAACTTACTTCATTGAAGACCATTGAATACCTCTCAAAGTGCTATCTGATTCAAGTTAAGCATGTTGTACACGAGTGTAGCTTATAAGTTTGTTGCCATTGCTCCTCTTCTTGTTGCTGAGCTATGTGTATAGATTGTTCCTGCATAGCCTGTTGTTGTTCATGTGGCTGCTCTCAATTTAGTTGTGAATATAAGTCTCATTGTTGTTATCGTGATTGATCTAAATGCTATCTAAAAGCCGATCATATTGCATCCTACTATTGTTCCCAGCTATGTGCCAGAGGTCCTTGTTGTTTCTTATGATGATGGATTGCTCTGAAGGTTCCCAAAAAGTCCTTCCCTACTAATTGCTACTTGAAGAAGCTCATCTGATGGCGTATGAGGTCTAGTTGTCTTTAGATAGCTCTATATTAGTGCAATCTAAATGAGCTATTGCCCCCATGGAGTTTCCGTTTAACTAAATCCTCCCACATCATTAGGAATTTAGGATGTTGTTGGGAATTATTGCTGATTCTTCGAGTGCGGCCCATTTCTTTGCAACAAATACAACACTTATTAGGATCTTCTATTGTCATCTTGAATGTGGTCCATCATATGGTCCATAATAATATATCAAACTCTAGCTATGTCTCATCCTTGTATTGACTCATTAATAATAATTTTGATTCATTCAGAAATTGGGAAACTCATGTATTAGAAGTGAGAATATATAGCTTTGAGCAAGCTACTAAGTTCAAGCCTCGCCTATGGTGGATTGAATCGTTAACCATGATGTACAACACAATAGCAATGATAGTTTTTACTGAGGGAATTAGTTTGTTGTGCAATTTGGAGTTGCGGGCACATCAATAATAATAAAAATTTACATATTAAATGTTTAGATGATGATATAGACACTTTTCAAAAAATAATTCATAAATAATGCGAAAAAAATCATGTTATTATAAGAAACTTTTTTTTTTAAAGGAATTCTATTATATGAAAATTAAATGTAGTAAAATCAAATTAGATTTGGCCCAAAAGGCTTTTAAATTTGTAAAGAATGAATGATTTGTCCCACACCTTAAAAAGAAAATTTTGTTATGCTTTGAAAATAAGAATCAGTGCGTCTTGCCCAGAATAAAATTGTGAAGTATTAAGCAAATCAAATAAATGCTATTTTTAGGCTTTCGATTAAATACATTTCAAACCAAATATAAAATACTTGAAAATTTACAATCATTAAGAAAATAATAATAAAAAAAAACATTATTAAAAATTAAATAAAAAATAATTATTAATTCTTAAAAAAAGATATTTACATAAATACTCCCATAAATTTTATAGAAAAATTATTTATAAATATTGTTAAATAAAATAATTATTTTTTTTTATAATATTAAACTAAACGCTCCCTAAATCCCATATTTTATTTGACGCTTTTTTGTTATGGTAAAAGTTTGGGGATTTATACCGCAAAATAAAAGGACAAAGGATTTAATTTAGTATTGAAGAAAAAATGGGAATAATGTAAGTTATTTTAGATTTATTAAAAAATTAAATTACAAAGTTTTTTTCAAACAAGTAGCATTTCCATTACAAAATTATTACTCTTATTCAGTTAATAACACAAATATTTGTTAACGTTACAACAATTATAAGCATGATAAAATAAAATAATTTCAGGTTTTTCTCTTGGAATCACATATAGATACAAGTTTCTTGTTGTTCGCAGGCTATAAAATAATGTTAATTCTACACACAATAAACATATGTCATTTACTATTATAAAAAAAGGCAAATACTGTTAATCTTAATTGAGTACTATTATTCTATCCTTCTGTATTAATATTTTATTTTTATTTCATACTATACATAATTTTAAATATTAAAAATTAATTTTATCTCACATCTAACATAATACTTAATAATAAATTAACTTTATTTTATATTATAATATTAAAATAATTATCTTTCTTTTTTATCTTAAGAAATTTAAAATATCTTAAACATATACTACAATCAAATGAAGTTGTAATTATATAAATATATATAGACACAGATATGTATATATTATACATATATATGTCTAGTTATAGCTCGTAATGTTCATATGAAATCGGACTCTATATTTAAGTATGTTTGGGACAGAATAGTACTGAGATAGTGACCTCCTGTGAAGTATTCAAGTAGTCAAATACTGCAGTTCTCAAAAGCCAATGTGGATATTAATACATCTACATTTAGATTATAAAATGTTACAATAAAGCTTGATATTGACTCAATATTATTTGAGTTTTTGAGCCCATGGATGAAGCTAAGATTTTGGAAACATCAGATAGAAATAGGTGATCACATTTGGCCTCGTTTTTTTCGAGACTTTTTTTAGCTCAACACAAAAAGTTGCTTTTCTTTTTAGAAGAACAGCTCATTCGACTATATATTCGATAAGAACTTCATTAATTGGATTTCAAGTGTAATCCTAGAAGGTTTGAGAATCTTTGGTAGTTATGGGAGAGTGGATAAGGGGCTAGATTTGATAATGAATATTAAAATGTGATTTGATTTAATTTAATGGGCTTGGCCCATAATGGGCTTGGCCCATAATGGGCTTGGCCCATTAAGTGAAAGCCCAGCTGCCAAGTGAAAAGATTGTTTAATCAATATAATTCATATAATAAAGGATTTTTTATTTCAAAAGCTTGCCAGCCATCGGGATTAAATCTTCGAAAATTGGCAATGATTTCTCTTGGTTCTTCATTAGCAAAGGAGATAATTTCATATGGAATTTTAAAGTAATTGTCTGAGGTTCGAGGAGCAATATGATTGTTATAATTCATTTTTGCTGATATGTCGATTATAAAGTTTAACGTAGATGAATTTGATGATAAGAACTTTGGTATTTCATAGCAGAATGTAAAAAGCTACTTTGGTTCAGAATAATTTTCACAATGCTCTTCTTGAAAGAAACAAAGCAAGAAAGATGCCTAATGAATAATGAGAAGAGCTATATATTTAAGCTTGGAGTGACCAGAATTAAATCTTTCTCACAAAAGTATGTGAATAGGGGTTTTATGTTAGAAAATTAGCAATAATTTCTCTTGGCTCTTCATCAGAATTGAAGGTAATTTTATAAGAAATTGGATGCAATTGTTTGAGGCTCGAAGAGTGATTTAATCGTCTAATCTAAAAAAATATATGATTCATTTCTGCAAATATATCGATTATAAAATTTGAGATGGAGAAATTTGACAGTAAGAACTTCAGTATTTAGCAATCGAGGATAATGATTTTCTTGATTCAGAATAATCTTCATAATGCTTTTCTTGAATAGAACAAAGCAAAAAAGATGGTTGATGAATAACAAGAAGAGTTAAATTTGAAAGCATTAAGGATAATCTAATTATGTTTGACAAATGGGGTACATTATAATATTATTAATGTAGAGACTTTGTTGATTTGTAAAAAAATTTAAAAAATATTTTATATATCAAAATTACTCATAAATAACTTGTATATTGAAAGAAAATCTTATAGTTTCATATGTTTGAAGTAGATAATCTTTTAAAACATATGGATGTTTTAAGTAAGATAATCTAACAACTTTACTGTGTTGATGTAAAATTTGGGGAAAAAATGAAGATTTACTTCTTCTTCGCCATTCTCAAGTTTTATGACCATCTAGTGGCAACTATTCTATATGACAATGATAATTTTAAAGTAGAGAAAGTTAATGAAATACTACTGTTAAATGAGGTGCAGAATTAGTTGAACACAGTAAAATTTTAATAGAAAAAACAATCATGGCAAAGACAAGTCAAAGAGCAGATTTAACAATTAGTATATGTTTAAGTCTAAATTAAAAAAAAGAGAGTCACTACTATAAAATGAAAGATCATTAAAATAGAGATTACTCTAAAAAACTTTAAGCACTAGAAGGGCTAAAATTATGTGGCTAGTGTGGCTTTATGTTCAGAAAAAGGATGGAGAAATGCTATGCACCCTCTTGAGTATAAATTTTTTTTATTTATGAATTTTGAATTATAGTTGTTTCTATCATTTATACCTATTTAGAAATTGTATCTATACTCATTGTGTGCAGAGTGATGATAAGGTTTTAATAGGTAATAATTTTAAATATTAATCAGTTGGGATAGGAATAGTAAAAATATATATATTTAATAAAATAGTAAGAATTTTAATAGATATTAGACATGTTTCAAATATTAGAGAAAGTTTGATCACTTTTGATACTCTTAATGATAGTGATTATACTTTTACCTGCTCTGATAGTATTGTCAAAGTGAAGAACAGTACTTTGATTGTTATGAAGGAGAAAAAGATTGAATCATTTGTACAGATTAATTAGATAAATTATTACAAATAAGAATATTGTTATATTTTTTTAGATGATGATATTATGCTTAACGTGCTAGGCTAAGTCATATGAGTGGAAGAATTGTTAGAGTTGCATAACAGAAAGTTACTCAAGGGACCAATTCAAAATAAAAAAATAATTCAAGAGAAAACAATAGGTATTAGAGATTTTTCTAAATATTCATAGCAAGTCTAATATGCGGGAGCAATCGTAAATATATTTTGGAGTTTAAACCATTTTCTAAATTGTTCTCGCAAATTTATAGATACAAAAAATTACAAATTATTTTTTGATTTTTTTTTTTTGAAATTTAAATAGAAACCACTTTACACTCGCAAAAATCTTAAATTAAATACTTTGCATAAAAAACATAAAATTTATAACTTTTTGACCTGCAACATATTTATTATTATTATTATTTATATTTTTAAGCTGAAAATACTAAAATTATGATTTTTAAGTGATAAGAATTTTATTCTCAATAATTCACAGCAAGCTATCTATCCTTGACGGCAACCGTTTGAAGAAATTACTGGGCACTGACGGCATCTTGCTCCGGAACCTCGGGTGCCGGAGTAAGTGCATCCCGGCCACCAGCGCCACCGCCCTGAAGGGCACCACGTACAGCACCACCGCTGCGGCCAGGCAGAATACGACGAACAACGCCGTCGCCCTAGGGTCCCTCCAGCTCAGCAGCCCCTGCATCCTCTCGCCCTGCGCCGCCATGTCCCCCACCACCGTCTGAATCCTCCCGGCCACGCTCCTCAGCCGATCGTACCTCATCCTCGCCACGTCGTGCGGCCGAGTCGTCGGGAACGTGTCGAACTCCTCGTCGAGCTCGTCGGGGTGCACCGCCTCGGCCCACGACAGCTTCGTGTCCATGTGCGGCGGGTGCCTCGGCCGGAACCGGAAGTTCCACACTCCGATGAGGAACATGTAGAGGAAGACCGTCGGCAGGATCAGCTCCGGGTACCATAGGAGGATGACGAAGAGGACGTGAACGAGGACGGTGGTCACCGGATTCCGCCACCACCGGACGTCGTCGAGCCACCGCAGCGTGGCGACTACGCCGGACATCACCGACACGATGCGGAAGAAGTTCGCCTTGCTGCGCCGCATGCTCCACATGTGGGAGTCGACGTCGAGCATGTATTCGACCACCTCCCGCCGGAGCGGAGGCTCGGCGCGGCCGAGCCTGGCCGCCACGATGCTCATTGCCTGGTACCGGAGGTTGTCCAGTTGGCTCACCGAGAATGGCTGAAGGTAATGCATCTTGGGAAGCAGGGGATGGCCGTAGAGATACACCATGTTCATCAGTGACAGGCAGGTGAACCGCACAGCTAACTGGAGCTCCCCCATCTTTTTCACGCCGGAGTGCTGGAGGACGATCAGCGGGTAGGTGTGGGTGTAAATCCGGTCGGTCTCCAGAGTGGATAGTCTGATTCGGACCTTGCCGATGCGGGAGTCCTTGGCAGGGGGCTTGCTCTCCCCGGAGACGCCGCCGCCCCCGCCGCCGCCAAGATGGCAGTTGTCGAAGACACCGATGGTGATGACGGTGCAGGGGTCGTAGACCTCCCAGGTGTACTGCTCGTTCCAGCGGGGGGCGAAGGAGTCAAGGATGGTGCGGGTGCGAACCCATTTCTGGCTGTACTTGGCAACGCAGTAGGCGTCGGTGGCGCCGCGGCCGTCGCGGGTCTTCATCGGAGTAAGGCCTCCGGCGCCGAGGATTCCGACCTCGAGGACCCCGATCGGGTGCTTCCAGAGCTGCCTCGCCGTCGGACGGGTGTCGCTGATGTACATGGTGGACTCGTCCATGACGTGGTAAGCGCCGTTGAGGCAGAGGCGGAGGTGCACGCGGCTGGCGAAACGGAGCTCCCGCCGGCGGGGGTCGGGCTCGAGGAACCCGCCGTAGCGCTCGAGGTTGAACCACCGGGAGTGAACAGGGTGGTGGTCGAACCGCTTCTCCACGGCTGTGAGCGGGAGCACTAAGCGGCCGACGATCTCGTCCTTGGCGGAGGCCACCCTGTTTTCTACTGTCAGCACGAGCATTTCTTCAAATGGCTCCGCGGCGACGAACACCATGTCCTCGTTCCACATCGGGCTCAGGGTCCGGCTAGGCGAGACCTTTGTCTTGAGAACTTGGTTGCCAAGCTGGGCTTTCGCGGTGAACTCCAGCGGACTGTGGGCTTCAGCGCCGCCGTTGGGGAGGAGATCCTGGGCCTCGATTACCCTGACGCAGAGGTACCAGAGCTTGGGGGAGACGTAGACCTTGGAGCGGACGTTGTAGACGCCCTCGCCTTGGACGGCGGCGGCGTCGGCGTGCCAAGCGTCCGGAAAGGCCTCGTCAGCTTGAGTCCCCATCCACACGGCGAGCATGACCTCTCCCCGGGACTTTCCATCGCCGGCTCGCCGTAGGTCTTCCATCCGGTACCATTGAGCAGCCAGGGGGCTGTCTGGCGGCACCCTTGTCGGAACTTCGTTGAGTTCGAAGACGACTTTGCCCATATACTCGTCCCTCGCCATCTCCTTGTCTCGCACGAAGACCTCCAGCACCGATGACTGAATCCGGTCCTTGGAGAAGGCGAAGACCTGATTCCATTCCGGATTGTTCTTCTTCTCGAAGTGCTTCGTCGTGCCGCGGTAGTTGCCGAGCTTCACCTCGATGTAAGGGTCCACGCCGCCGGTGAGAGGGTTCACCGGAAGGTCCTTCGCCTTCACCACGCGCACGTAAAGGTAGTTCATCTGCTCCACGAGGTCGTAGGTGCTCGCCGGCTTGTCGCCCGTCGGCCACCGCTCCCCTAGTTGAAGCCTAGCTTCCTTCAGCTTGAATTCCTCAGCCGGGGTCCCTGCCGGAGCCATTGTCGTCGGCGACATCACCACCGGTACAGCCGCCGTCGAAGACACCTGATGTTTGCTTATGTGACGGGTGGTCACGACCTTCTTCACTTCCTCTTTTTTTACTTCTTCGACGGCTTCCTCCTCCTTGCTCTGTTTCTTGCTCTGCTTTTCCCCTGCGGCGTCGGCCTCTGCTTCAATCTGAGGTGTTTTGGGTTCGGGAGAAATGTATATTTTTAGGGAGATTTCACCGCGGATGTACGAAAAGAACCACCTTTTCTCTAGTTGGAAGCTTCGAAGAGCTTCTTCGTCCGTGCCGGAGACGGTGGAGCCCGGAATTCGGACTCGGCCAAGGAAATTCCGGTAGGGGAAAGATTTGTGCTCGTTGTAGACGGAGACCTCGATGCTCTGTTTCTTGAGGGCGTCAAGGCTTTCGAGGTGGAAAGAGAGCTTCTTGTTCCACACGGGATTTAGGGTTTTGGTGGCAGTGCGGGTGCGAGATCGCTGGTTCTCAAAGTCGACTTCGACGAAGGAATTCGCTGAGCCCTCGCCGTCCTTGGGGATGAGATCATGAGCTTCCACCACCTCCACCACCAGGCTCATCATCCGCCGGAGGCGGCCCTGGTTCCGTTCGTTCTCTCCGGCGAGGGAGCGGCAACAATCGGAGAAAGTTGTGAGATGGTGCTTGAATGGCGGAATGGGAGTGGAAGGAATAAGAAAGGAGGAGGAAGAAGCCGCTTAAATGGCGGGAGGGGGAGGAAGGAATAAAGCGATTCATCTTTAACAGAAATGAGAGGATTATTTTTTTTTCACTAATTTTTAAAAATAATAAATTAGTAAGTAAATTACATCAGAGTATCTGACTTTGAGCATATCCATATTTTTAACATTATAATTTTTAGGTCTGAATTTTAATGTAATTTTAAATTTTTTTAATTTCCTATTCAACTCTCGCTCCCTCTCTCTCCCTCTCACGAGCGGAGCTGTAGTTGGTAACTGAGAGGGCCAGCCTGCCAGTGGCGAAGCGAGACGGGGTACAACTGCTGATGGAAGGGGCACTGCCTCCCTTTCCCTCCTTCCTACTCTCTCTCTCTCAGCCGTAATTTTAAGTGTTGGCCTACAATGTAAAAAAATATCAATAAAATAAGTATAATAAAATTGAGAATGTCAAGGTAAATGAGTAAGAATATATGAAAGGATAGATGAGAAATGAATATATCTTTAAGATTATTTTAATAAGAAAAAAAAGGCAAAAAAATACAATAAAAATTATAAGAAATGAACTTATATATTTAAAATTAAATGATTATCTTTTATTTGATAGAATCAAATGAAAATAAAAAATTTATATAAATGACCCCCACTTAGTAAAAAAAATGCTTGATTGTTGTTAGAATTACATATAAAAGCTGGGCAAAGTGAGATTATAAGACAAAATAATATAGTTAATGTGTAAGAATTATACGGTGTTAATGAAAGCCTAATTTAAGTAATCTCCATCCCCGAATCTTCAAACGATTTAGTCCAACATCTTTAGTCCACTACTAATTAATATGTTATGAATTTTAATTAACATTATAGAGATCAGGTTCTCTTAACATCGTGGTGTTTTTCTAACTTAGTGGAAAGTAGCTTGCCTAAATATCGGGTAGTTTGAGTCGCTTTATCATAATTTTAAAGTAATATGGGAGAAAATTTAATTGTTTATAAGAAGATGAGTGAACTTTTATTGATTCTAGAAAAATAAATTGGTTCTCAAATCTCAATGCAATCACGAACATAATTGAATGTTCACATCAAATAAGTACAAAGAAGAGTTGAGTGCCCATATATTACAACGTTTCTACTAGAAAGAAAGAAGAAAGAAGCACGCTTAAAAAAAAGCCATTATAAAGGTTTTCTTTATATTGAAGCTATCATAAAGTCGATAGAAACATTTGTGTCCAAGGTGAAAAACCAAGAGTTGAGTCGGTTTTGGAAGGCTCAAGAAGTCGGCTTTAATCTAGTGAGTATTCATACTTGACAAAACTTGTTGTACTTATCTAATTTGGCTTTATGTCGCGATGTGCCAAGTGTATTTGGGTAGGACCTTGCAACTGGAACCGCTCATTAGTTGTACGCTGATGTAGGCACGATAGAATATAATTTAAAACAACTAAGTTGTGAATTAAATATCTAAATTGTATAATGAATTTAACTAATGATTAGAAACTCTTCCAATTTTTTTAGACTTTTGAATTTTGATCGTTTTATTTCAAATAGAACAAATGGAAGAAAACAAAGATGTAGGCCCCGTTTGTCTAGGAGTTTAAAATTAACCTGGTTTAATTTTAACCAGGCATATCACATCACACATAAAATTTAATATTAAAAATTAAATTTATTTCACATCCTACACATATTACTAAAATAATAACTAACTTATATCACATCCCTCACATATTCCAACATAATAACTAACTTTATATCATATCCCTCATATATTCCAACATAATAACTAACTTTATTTCACATCATTCACAACTTTCAATAAAAAAAATATCTCCATCTAAATTTAATTTTAACCTTCTTAAAATTAATCTTACAAACAAACATAGTAATAATAAGAGTTTAACGATAAATTAAATACAATTCAGCCTAAAATTAAATAAATTAGAAAGAAACAAAGGCCTTGTTTGGCATTTACCTATTTTTTGATAAAAAAATATAATAATAATATTTTAAATTTATTTAAATTTTAATAACTTTATTTCACATCCAAACACAAATTTCAACCTTAAAAATCAATTTTATTTCACATTCAACATAAATTTCAACTTTAAAATCAATTTTATTTCACATCTTATACACTTTTTTTACCCAAATTTATTCTCCAACCAAACAAGCCCAGAGAAAATGATTGAGATCTGCATAAATTAGACCTTACTCAAACATAGATTTCATTAAGTGTAGTGCAAACTGGACCATTAAAATTCCGTTTGTTTGGCCGTTGAAAATTACCCTGATTTAATTTTAACCAAGCATATCACATCACACATAAAATTTAATATTAAAATTTAATTTTATTTCACATCCTACACATATTACTAAAATAATAACTATCTTATATCACATCTCTCAAATATCCCAACATAACAACTAATTTTATATCACATCCCTCACATATCTCAACATAATAATTAACTTTATTTCATATTATTTATAACTTTCAATAAAAAATATCTTTATTCAAGTTTAATTTTAATCTCATTAAATTTAACCTTACAAACAAACAGGCCTTAAATAATAAAATTTTACCCTCCCTTCTAATCACGTCGATGCCTCTCCGTTCAAACCAATCAGCGCTAAAATACCAAATGAAGGGGAAACACTGGTCGTTGTTTTTGTTGCCTTTCTGCACATAAAGGACTCGTTTGGTTGGAGGATAAATTTGGATAAGTAAAGAAAAAATATTTTATTTTATAAAGTTAATGAAAAAAAAATATTTTAATATTGAAAAGTGTGTAGGATGTGAAATAAAGTTGATTTTGGGGTTGAAATTTGTGTTTGATGTGAAATAAAGTTATTAAAATTTATAATAAATTTAAAATATTATTATTATATTTTTTTTGCTCAAAATTAGATAAATGTCAAATAAGGCCAATGTGTCAAATTCTTGTCTTCAAGTCTATTGTTCTATTCTTTGGTTTCTATTTTACTATTTTGTGAATCACTTTGAGCATGTTAATGCTAAATAGCTCGCTTCCTCACTTTCTCCCAATGATTTAATTTCCAAATAATAAAATAACAAGTACAAAGTACTTAAATAAAATAAAATATACTACTCTAAAGTAAAATAACTAAGATAAGTAGAGCCCATGATTGAACGTACAATTGGGTGCTCTGGAGGAAAAAAATTTGGGTTCGGATACCCCATAACAAGCACATTTTCGGATCTGCTTGTTATAGGTATAAATGTGCTTGTTATAGAATTAAAAGTACTTGTTATAGAAATTTAAAAATTGTGCTTGTTATAGGTGCTTGTTATAGAAATCTCTATTCTATAACAAGCACCTATAAGTTAAAAGTGCTTGTTATAGGCAGCTCCGAAAATGTGACGTGGCGAGGGCATCCGAACATAATAATTTTTCGCTCTGGAGGTGCTACTATCAATGTTGGCAAAAACAATATTGAGAATACTCTATATCGTAACTTCATATGTTCTACTTAAGAACAATGCATGTTAGTCTCATGATAGATATATGAAGATAGTCATTAGATATCAGCGAGCATCTCGATTGATCATGCGGAAAGTGGAAAGTAGGTATTGTTAGAGTTGAATCAGTGAAAGTATTCAGTGGGTGGAGCCTTCCCGACCAAAACAATTAATTTATGTGGCTGAGACGAGCAGACAGAACTCATTGGTTGAAGATCATGAACATCTGACTGAATACATCAAACCGTCAAGCCTTTTGGTTAAGATTAAGTATGCTAAGACATACAACATCAAGTGCAACTTCTTCGAGGGATCAATTAATACGGAGAATATCCTAGGTGGTGATTTCTTACAACACAAAAGTAGGGACGAACGCATCAATCAAACCGTGGAGTTTGCCCGCCAACAAATCATTTGCGGCCTTGAGTCAAATCTATAGTTTTAACACGTCAAGTTGTATGCTTACTGTTGTAGCAAATTATTATTTTTAAATAAATTCTTTTCCATTCGTTTTCCAGTGAGAGTGTGGCAAGAAGCACTGCAGGCATGCCTTTCTTCTTGGAGGCAGCGAACTGGGTGAGAAAGCTAAGCAAAGAATCTAGTTAGAAGAGTAAAGCAGCGAGCGAGCGAGAGAGAGAGAGAGAGAGAGAGCTGAAATGAGAGAGAGAGAGAGAAAGAGAGAGAGAGAGAGAGAGAGAGAGGGAAAAAGCAGAGGCCGGGGGACTTTTGGCAAGGATGCCTTCTACCTCTTTATTCTTCCCTTTTAGTTTAAGGCAGTTTCTCTCTTCGCAGTTTACTTAGAGCTTAAGATGCCTCTGAGCCGATTTATCATAGTTATGCCTTAAAAAAATGTCTTTTAACTCATTTTGGAGGTAAAAATAATAATTTAAGAAAAAAAATTATAATTTTTTTTAATATATATGTATGATATAAAATAAAATGAGTTAGTAATATTAAAATTATGTTGCATTAAGATGAACATGGGTGTGACGAAAAATTCGGTGACAAGTTTTGCCGAGATAATTGGTTTCACCACGGCCGTTGCTTGTCGATTGAGAACCCGTTCTGTGCTTTTTCGTGCCAAAATTCGTACTGTCGTTGCTGGTGAAATTGATTCTAGGTCACTTAATTTGATTTACAGTCTATTGCACTTTGATACATAATTTATGAATGTTATGTAATAAGTCTATTTGGAGTAGTTAGTAGACAATAATTTAATTTCACAGAGTCAAAGATCAAGAGTCAAATGCAATGGACTACAAATCATGGGGACCTATAGACAATTCTAAGTTTTGGTCGATCCCTGTATGTTGCCTCTGTATTAATGGTGTACCTTATTATAAAGTTGCATTAATGGTTATTAATTAAATAATATAATTTTGAACATATTCAAAAACATATAACAATATATATATATATATATATATATAATTTTTTTGATTTACCCTCAAAACTATAATTTCTTTGCTCTATTTAAATATTGTGATAATTAAAAATAAAAATAACCTGAAACTCGCATTTAATTCAAATTTTTATGACTGAATATTAACTCACAAAAATAAAATTAATTTGATATCTGCATAATGATATGTGTGCAAGCTTCTGTATATATATTAAGATATTTAATATATAGGAATAAATTATTTAGGGAATACATTGAAGGGGTTTATGCATTAATTTGTATATAAAAAGTACATAATATATGTAAACTTAACTAAAATGATATATAATATGTGTTATATAAATGAAAAAAAAGAATATTTAAATGAAAAATAAGATTACAAATTAAGTTTGATTCAAAATTAACTTGAAATAAAATAAATTTTAGTTGACTTAAATTAAACTTGACTAAAACTTAAATTTTTTGAATTTTAATTGAGGCAAACTCGCTCGAATTCTACTCATTATTGACTCTATTAGTGATGGTATAAAGTGATATAAAGTGATTATTTATGTTAAGCTTTACGTAGGATAAGATATAAAATAATATTTTATTTTTTAAAATAAAATAAGATTTTAAATTGGGAGAAATTTTAGCCATAGCTAATATTTCTCCAAATAGGGCCCACTAGTAGGTTGCAAAAATAGTTTGAAACTCAAAACTCATTCGAAACTAACTAACTTGAATTTGAGCTAGACTCGAGCTCGATCACATCATTTCAAGTTGAGCTATGGGCCAATACTCCGGTCCGAATTTCATTTCAATTCGAGTCTAATCTAGAATTGGCTTGCTCAATATAAACTCGAACCAACTCAGATATTTTGTAAATTTATTTATATGTTTACACATATTTCTGATGCAATTATTTTTTTAAAATATAAATATACTTATATTGAGCAGGCTTGGAATCTAGATCGAGTTGGCTCAAGTTTGAACTAGTTCGAGTCAAAATTACTTCAAATTCGATTCGACTATGAACAATTCCATTAAAATTTGGAATTTGATATGTTATTTTTGTAAATATAAATTTGGGTCCTTAATAAACTTAGGCTATTCATTATGTCTAATTTGTACCAACTTTGATGCATCCTTTCATTTACCTTTATGTACATTTTTATTTTTTTCACTACTATTCATAAATATATCTCCAAATTCATGCACTAAGCTTAATTTATAACAATAATTTTATTTCCAATTTAAAGCAAATTGATTTCAAATCATAAAACACGAGTATATTATAAATTCATAAACTTTGATACTTCATTACCAATCCAAGAACATGATTGAAATGTGAAGGACTTCCTGTTTGGCGTGAGGACAAAAACAGGATCAAAATAGTACTAATTTAAATAATAATAATAATAATAAATAAATTTTTAAAATTATTCTACACAAATTTAAATCTAAAAATTATTATTTTACTTTACATACTCAATAATTTAAAATAAAAATATCAACTTTATTTCATATTCTAGACCAAAATATTCAAATCGAGTATTTTGATCTAAGATGTGAAATAAAGTTTATATTTTTATTAAAAAATTATTGAGTATGTGAAGTAAAATATTTTTTTTAAATTAAAATTTGTGTAGAATAATTAAAATAATTTATTTATTTATTATTATTATTATTATTTTTTAGACTAGTACTATTTTGGTTCTGTTTTGATCCTCACGCCAAACAGGTAAATTATCACAAGTAATATGCTTTTTGAAAGCTAAAAAAGAAATAAACTTGATATGATATGATGAACATAAGAAGAAGAGGATTTAATTACCTACAGTTGATCCCCTAAACCTTTATTCTCCATCAAAACTACAAGCTTTTTTTCTCATTGGAATTGATTCTTGCCACACTTGAAGCAATGAAGAAAAGAAGAAGATTTTCATAAAGTAATGATAGATTCGATCCACCGTGTTTAGATCTTTTTGGTTTCACGCTATCAAAATATTTGATGATGATGATGATGAACTAATTTCAATCTTATTATACTTTCATTAGAGTTACTTATTATAATTGTTTAAGAGTAAATTACATTCAGAACTTTGAGTTTAAAGTATATTATTGCTTGATTTATGATTTTAAAAGTTTACTATTTGAGTTTATGAGTCAGATATACAATCAATCAGATTTATTTTTAAATTTTTTAATATTAAAATTTTATAAAATACTAAAAATATCTTATCTTTCTCTCCGCTATCTCCATTCTTCCCCCACCCTCTTGTTTGCTGTCGGTAACCATCGGTAGAAAGAGTGAGACATTTTGAGTATTTTGTAAAAATTTTATATTAAAAAATTTAAAATAAACTTAATTGATATATATATATATATACATACATATATGAAACAGGGACTTTAATGTTAAATTTTTAAATTATGAATCTAAGTAATAATATATCTTAAAACTTAAGAACCTGAATACAATTTACCCCAATATTTACTCTCTCACGCATATATCCATGCCTATATAGATTGCATTGGATTTTAAATGGGCTCTTAAATCTAAAAGGTTATCTGGGCTTTAAATGGGCTTGGCCCAATTGCCAATACTAATGTGGGAATTTACAACAGACTTTTTGTGTTTTCAAACCAGGGACAGAAGAGAATTGTTAACTTTTTGGCATGTGCCTAATTTTGGAAAAAAAAATATAATAATAATATTTTAAATTTATTATAAATTTTAATAATTTTATTTCACCTCAAACATAAATTTCAACCTTAAAAATCAACTTTATTTCACACCTAACACAAATTCCAACCTTAAAATCAACTTTATTTCACATGCTACACACCTCTCAATATTAAAATAAATTCCTTTCTCATCAACTCTATAAAATAAAATATTTTCTCTTTTTTTACTCAAATTTATCCTCCAACTAAACAAGCCAGCGTTTGAGAGCCCAAAAATAAATAAAAAAAATTTGTACAGACTTCACCAACAAAACTAAAAAAGTTTGGTATAATAAAAAATTTTCGATTGAGATGAGGTGAACATTAGTTGAAGATTGAGTCAAATCATATTATATCATGTGTTCATTTATTGCTCATATTTCTTTGATATCTCAAATAATGTGTATTTGTGATATTATTTTTATTTTTTTAATCCCTTAATTGCTTTGAATTTTAATTAAAATGAGAGAAATTATAGTATATGAGACAAAAATAATAATTCATATATATATTTATAAAATATCATAAATATTTTTAAAAAGTTTTAAATGTATATATGTAATAATTAAATTGATTATCAATTTAATCAATTTATTTGGAATAAAAATTTCATACCAAATTTAAATTAAATAAAATACAAATTAGTTATGAAACAAAATAGCCAGTCTACCCCAGTACTATCTACAAATTAGTCGATAAAAATACTGTAGTTTTATTCTAAATTAAGGCATAATTGATGATTTTTTTTACTATTATATTATCATATTATTCTCATTTATTAACTTTTAATTTTTAAAATATTAATATTAATATTTTTTAATTTTAATGTTTTTATAGAAAAAGCAAGAGTCAAAAAAATTAAATTTTAAATTTTTATTTAATTTTTAAAGAATAATAAAACATACAAAAAAAATATAATGAGAAATAAGTATATTCGAAAGAAAGTTAGTGTCAGATAAACTTAGAAAAATTTGCTTAAATGGTTTGAATATATAAATCGCAGTCCGATTGAAACTCCAATTAAAAAAATCGAGTTATTAGATCTTACTGATCATGTACAAATAGGAAGAAGAAAATCAAAGAATACATAGCAAGAAATTATTAGAAGTGATCTTGGTTACTTAGACTTAGATAAATATTTATTAATTAATAAAGCGCGATAAAAATAAAAAATTTATATAGCCAATCGCATCTAAGGCTGTTAATATGGATCGAAGATCGAAAATCGAATTGATTTTGGATCGAATCGAAATCAAGTCGATTTAAACGAGCCGACTAACGAGCCAAAATTATGGCTCGGTGTTTTTTTCGAGCTGATTTCGAGCCAGGGTAGGATCGGCTCGATTTGGCTCGAGATCGGCTCGATTTAAATACATGTATATAATATTAATTATAAAATATTGTTAGATATTATGATGTATAATCTATTCATGTAATTAGAGAGATTCAATCAGACGATCATAAATTTATTTATCATTATTTATTTAACTAGACATTTATTGAACAAATTTGTTGCACATAATTATATGATAATTTTTATGGTATTATTTTAGGATGCGGTTAAATTGTTTTATGATATTTTTATTTTTATGTTTGTAAAAAATAGCATATATATAAAAATATAATTTTTACATGTATTTTAATTTTAAAAAATTTTATTTGTGTATTTTTAATTAATAATTAAAAGTATTTCGAGCCAGCTTAAAGTGTGATCGAGCTGGCTCGAAGTCGAGCCCATTCGAGACGAGCCGGCTCGAAATCGAAACTATTCGACTAACGAGTCGATTTCGAGCCGTAAAGATTTCGAGCGAGCCGATCTCGAGCCGAGTATGGCTCGGCTCGATAACAGCCCTAATCCAATGAGATTAAGACTTGGTTGTTGCTGTTTTAAATATTAATAAAAATAGAATAGTGTAATGATTTTCTTAAAATATGTTAACAGTAAAAACTAATAAAAAATAATTAAATTTTATATTTTTTATTAAAAAGGTTGGTAAAATATATTTAAAAAAAAAGATAATTATTTACATGCCACGTAACTTTATTTATGTCTTACCCATCCATTCTTAATTAATTACACTATGCACAATCAAAATATTACAAAATCTTACATACACACATTTGAGTTAAAACTTAATCAAAATCTATTTGAAAAAAAAATTATGTTAGTAAATCATTAAAATTATATTTTTACTCTTAATGGTATATATTTTTCTCTTCCTCAATACCACACTAAAGCGCTAATTTGTCCTAAAATCAATTCACGTTGCGGATGTCTTCTTCCTTTGCCGCCATCTAAACATTAAGGTTTTAGGTTTAAATATCCTTAAAATAATATGATGAACGGCTCAGATTTTTTGTAATTTAATTATAGTTAAGTTATTGAAAAATTATGATTACTCATTATAATAAAAATAAGTTAAAATATGTGTATGTAAAATTTTATAATATTTTGAGTGTGCATAGCATAATTAACTTATTTCCTGTTTGGCGCAGGATCAAAATGATACTAATTTAAAAAACAATAACAATAATAATAAATAAAAAATTTTAATCATTTTACACAAATTCTAATATAAAAAAATATTATTTTACTTCACATACTCAATAATTTTCAATAAAAAAATTAATTTTATTTTACATCCTAAACTAAAATACTCGATTCGAATATTTTTGTCTAGGATGTAAAATAAAGTATATATTTTTATTAAAAAATATTGAGTATGTGAAGTAAAATAATATTTTTTTATATTAAAATTTGTGTAGAATGATTAAAAAAATTATTTATTATTATTATTATTATTTAAATTAGTATCATTTTGGTCCTGATTTGGTCCTCGCCCCAAACAGGGCCTTAAGAGAATGAATAGGTAAGGTATAGATAAAACTAAATTGTGTGGCATGTATGTAATTATCCCTAAAAAAATGTAGTATTTTTATAATCTTCAGATCAATTTGAAATACTTTTTTAGATCTCAGAGGCTGGATGCAATTTACCAATAGATAAAGCTGGCGCATGGAAGTGCGTGGGGCCCAGAGCCATGAAGATATGCATTGTTGTTATGCTCTTGGATTCTTCTCTTCCGGTTCTTCTACGAAGTCGCAGTCTTCTTTTCTTTTAACTTTTTGCTTTCACAAAAAGGAGGAGGACCACAAACTAAAATAACTGGACCACATGGTAGTGCAAGAGACAGCCTTGGTAGTTACAATCAGTGTTGCAGGATCGGAACGGCCAGTTTGATCGATCGATAGCGGTGAGAGTTTAATTTGAAAATCGATATTTGCATGAAAAATTAATTTTTTAGAGGGTATGAATGAGCTCGGTTAAGGTTCGACTGTAATATCCCGTGATTCAAATATAGAGTTATTATTCGCTTTGACTTTAAGGAATTGTGTCATTTGAGCATTTCCCAGGACGTCACCCATTATGATATTACTCCAGCCCAAGCAAGCTTAACTATGATGTTTTCTATCATTAACCTCACGATTTTACTCCAAAAAGTGCTTCTACTATATAAGATCACGTTATTTGCTTCTACAATTTGGGATCTTTTCTCCCTTTTTAATGTAGGGCGATTCATTTCTGATGCCCTCTTACCACTCTATTTATCGACCTAGAAGCTTATCAGGAACTACACTATGCTTCAATGAATTCTTTCTCTTAGGACATTATCCGACGATCACTCCCTACTCTCTTCAGTCGCAAGCGTCACATTGAACCAACTCGAAATTGAAAAAAATTAACTTAAACTCAAATCAGATTTAGATGAGCCAAGCTAGCTTAAGCCATGTCAGCGTTCTCACCTCCTATTCATCATAAACGGGCTCTCAAAATCTTATTTGTTAGATTACTAATAGTAAATCAATTTATTTTAGAGATATTATGTAATAACTATTTTGTAACGATAACAAAATATAAAATGAACATTTTATGTTATAATATCGTGACATCATATTCATTTTAAGTTTTAAAATGGTGATAAATTATTGATTTGACATGAATAGAAATTAGACTTGTTTTTTATCTGATTCGGCTTTTCTAACATTGATTCTAGCATCGATCATTTATCATAGAAAATAATACTTAGCCTAAAAAAAATCCAAATAAAAGAGATGGTGTTATTTTATTTAAATTGAAGGGAAAATCTTGTATATTAATAAACAAAATTATTTATCTAATTTTATATATCATAAATAACGTTGAATGCAGTATTTTAGACAAAATTATTATTAAAAAATCCTAATACTTTTTAAATTTTTATTTGGTTAAATAACATTACTCTATTATTATTAAACCAAAAACTAAATATTAATTTTTAATTTTTATTTTTATTTTACACTCAATATATAAATTTAAATAAAATAATTTTGTCTATTAATATACAAGATTTTCCCTTTAATTTTTCTATATAAATTTTAATTTAAAAATCAAATTTTATTTTATATTACATATAAATTTTAATATTAAAAATTAATTTTATCTAAGTACTTACTTAGATAAGGGAGCGTTTGCAGTTATTTTTAACAAAGTTATTATATATTTTTAATAACCTATTAATAAATTCATCAATTATAATTTAAAATTTTAATTTATAAAATAATGATAATTTATTACAACTTGGGGCCGTGTTGCACGACACTCATTCAGTAAGATAATTTATATCAAATTAAATTTTCATTTCCTCGTATAATTAATTACAACGTTCCAATTTATCAAAAAAAAATTACAACATTTCAATTTTGGTTGGTCTTCAAAATAAATAAATAAATGTTAATACAAATATATATATAATATTTAGGACTTTTTTGCGCTAGGATTAAAATTAGAACCAAAATAGTACTAATTTAAAAAAATAATAATAATAATAATAAATAATTTTTTTTAATCATTTTATATAAATTTTAATATAAAAAAATTTTATTTTACTTCACATACTTAATAATTTTTAATAAAAATAAAATATTTTGATCTGAAATGTAAAATAAAGTTAATATTTTTTATTAAAAATTATTAAGTATGTGAAATAAAATAATATTTAAAATTTATTATTATTATTATTATTATTATTTTTTTTTAAACTAATACTATTTTCATTTTGATTCTGGTCTTCGCGTCAAACAGAACTTTAGTTATAATCATATTGCACAGTTTCCTCCCTTTTAAGCAGCTAACATTAATAATCTCTGTTCAACTTTCTTTGCTTCTCGTTAATAGAAAGCATGCGAAAAAGTAATTTTTCGTTTTTTTTTATTGATAAAAAAACTCTCTTTTTTTTAATTGAGGAAGAATTGTAACTCCTTATTCACATAATAATGCTCACAAGAGGTCTCATTATTGTGTTTAAAGTAGAGGCATGGAACTCAAAAGCACTCCAATGATTACAAATGATTTAGGAGATGTAGAGTGCATTAATATTACACGATATTATTTGTTTGTGATATTTGCACACTGCTTTTTCTAATAAAAAAAATCAATTTGTGGGAGACTTACTAGGCTCTTTCTACGATTTTCATTTTACCGACCAAGTTATCTAACAAAGCAGTATCGATTAGTTGTTTGATAATATTTGAAATTTTATAAGCTGACATAAATTTAAGGGGTTTTTACATACAGGACATGAAATTACACATTTCACCATCAATTCATAAATATTACCACTATCACACCATATTTATTTAAATTTTACGCATTTCACATATTTCACACCATATTCTTTAATGGTGAAATTCACATTTCTAAATTAGCCTTGATCTTAACTATATTATTAATATATTAATTAAATACTATAAATAAATTAATTTATATAAATAGCAATTTAAATATTTATGAATTTATATATTTTAATTTATTTATCCTATTTAAAATTTCCAATTTGGGTGTCGAATTTAAATCTACATGACTATAATTTTTAATTGAAGTAAGAAAATTGATGTGTTTACAGTAAAAAATAAAAATATATATTAGAATTTAAATATCAATGAATTTATGCATTTTAATTTACATATAATATTATAAAGTATATGAAATATGTGAAATATGTGAAATGCGTAAAATTTAAATGAATATGGTGTGATAGTAGTAATATTTGCGAATTGATGATGAAATGCGTAATTTCGAATAAATTTCATGTCCTGTATGTAAAATCCCCTAGATTTAATTATGCATATTTATGTTATGGGATATTTCTTCAAAAAAAATTATATTCTGAGTTATTTGCATGTGAAAAAATAAAAGTATCAAATAAAACAAAAAAATTCACTTTGGTAATTACTATTTAAATAAAATAGTAATGCAAAAAAGTTGCATTTGTAATTTGTTGATATTTTCCTTATGTCTTCATTTATGGCATATTATTTGAATTAGTATCATATATAACACTGTAATTAGTAACCATTTAGATTAGATTAGAACTTGACCTGACATTTTTAGCTTTGGGGATATATATGTTTAAGTTCGTGATTGTGTTTTGGTTGACGGATATAATTCAAAGGCTCTGTTTGGTAATAAGAAAAAAAAAATTTGGTTGAAATTTTTAGTTATTTTTAAAAAATGTGTATGATGTGAAATAAAGTAAGTTGATTATATTAAAAATTGTATAGGATATGAAATAAAGTTGATTGATTTATTGTGAATTGTGTTGGATGTGAAATAAAGTGATTGTTTAATGTTGAAATTTGTGTAAGATGAGATATAAAATAAATTTTTATATTTTTTTAAGATAAATTTAAGATTTTGACCATAGCTAATTTTAGCAATGATTTTTAACCCATTGCCAAACAGGACCAACAAGTTTTTGAGTTGCATTCGAGTTAGATTAGGTTTAGGTTAACCAAAATGTTGCTTCTGTCTGGAACAAATAAAATGGTAAATTACACCCATGTTTTTGAGTTTAACGCTTAATATCGCGCTGGTCCATATTTTTAAAATTATAACATCGGTGTCCCTCAGTTTCAATAAATTATCAAATGGATCTTATTTTTTATTTTTTTATTATTAATTTTTTTTAAATTATCATTTTACCCCCTGCCTCTCTTCTTCGATCCGGTGCACGCGCGCAGGCCGCAGGGCGTGTCCACCGACTGCTGTGCAACTGCCGGCGACCGCACGTGTGCACAGGATCAGGAGGAGAGAGCGGGGCGAGGTAAAATGGTAATTTTAAAAATATTTAATAATAAGAAAAAGAATCCATTTGATAATTTATTAAAACTCAGAGACCCTGATGTTATAATTTTAAAAACGTAGACCTGCGTGATATTAAGCGTTCAACTCAAGAATCTGGGTGTAATTTGCCCCAAATAAAATAATGAGTGATAACATAATTTTTGGATGAAACCTACAAGTAAATTTCTTAAACTATGAACGAAGGGTAATAATATATAGTTGTTACGATATCTGGCGCTACCAATTCTTCTTAAATTTTAAGCCAATAGAAAAAACGCAGCAAATCTATTTATTATACTATACACTTAATGCTCACAAGTCGAACCCAATCTTTATTTTGATAATGACATAAAAACTTAGAATTATGTCAGATAAAGCGACAGTATTAAGCCAATGACAGTCATATCTAAGTCATTTATTCAATGCTTTTTGCAACAATTCCTCAATGTGCTGCCAACTTTAATACTAGTTGTTAGCATCTTTAGCACTACGAACTTTTTTAAAAATTTAAGCTAATAAAAATGCGCAACTAATGTATTTATTATATGGCACGCTCAGCACCCATAGATCAAACCTAACCTCTATTTCCAATAGTGATCACTCACTCAAAGTTATGTCAAGCAGAGCAATGATAAAAAGCCTGTGACGGACACACTCAAGTCATCCGATAACAGTTTTTCCTAATAAAAAATTTTATCTATGTGAGACTGTAATTTAGCGTTTTTTGTTTATCACTATTATTTTATAAAACTTTCAATATAAAAAATCTACTTATTTTATATTTTATATTATTTTCAATATATCAATTAATTTTATTTCGTATTCTTAAAGCACAAATTTTAATATAATTAATTAAAATTTTTTATTATATAAATATTTTAATATAATCTCATAATTTTTATAAGCATTACCAAATTATTATCTGTGTCAAACTGAATTTAACGACCGGGCCATTAATGCTTTAGCCGTGGCAGATTTTTTTTTTTTTTTTATTATAGTGGTGGCAGAATTTTGAATGAACAAATTTACATCAAAAACTTTTAGGCCTCGTTTATTTTGAGACAAAATTTTTATCCAATACAAATTTTAACTATAAAAATTAACTTTATTTTACATTCAATATAAAAATAAATATTAAAATTTAAAATATTTCACATTTTATGCACTTTCTAACATTAAAATAAATTTTTCTCCCATTAAACTTAAAAAATAAAATATTTTTTTCTCTTGTTAAACAAAAAAGCTCGAACCAAATGAAACCTTAGGGACATTTACCTGCATGCCACACAAATCTTTTAATATTACACCATACACGTTTTCTTCAATAAATTTATACTATAGAGTTTGAAAAAAATATGTGTGATGTAATACATGAAGATTTGTATGACATGTGTGTAAATATCCTAAAGCGAGAGAAACCCCATCCCTCCCTTTCTTCCATGGTTCCTTATTTCGACAGGGTGCAAATATCTCAATTAGGCATTTTTCCTGGTGGAAAAGTTACATCGAGCACTGGGCCAATAATTTGAGCGATACGCCCTCGGTTTTGTTCAAAATTCAAAAAAGAAGAAATTCAAACAAAAAAATTAAGGGGGCGTTTGGTTCAGTGTTATCTCAATGTTATGTTATGTTATCTTTAGAAATTAATTGTTTGGTTTAATAACATCTTTAAATAACATTACAATTAATTACAAAAATGCCATTATACATTGACATCTAGATGTCACCCCAAATTGGACGACATCTCAAGATAACACCATCAATTCATCATTATAATGTTAATAACTTTCAACTAAATAAAAATAATTTGGATAACAATGATATTTTCTAATATTATAACATTGAATCAAATAAATGTCCATTGATGAATGACAATGACATTTAGATAACATTACATCTAAATAACATTGACATTAAGATAACACTGAACCAAACGCCCCCTAAAATTTTATTAAAATTGTGAAAGGGACAGAGGTTTGACCAGGATGACTTGATTCTTTCATGACCAACTGCCATATGGCAAAATAATTACATATCCTCCAATCTTATATGATACAAATATCCTAATAAGTAAAATAAAAACAAATTTTGTTTTTGGGAAAAAAATTATTTTTAAAAGCCACTTACATTTGAGGATTTTAAAATTATAGAAATAGTCCCTCATGCACAATCAAATATTGATTGATTTATGTGAATTATAAAATATATGGGATAGATTTAAAGCATTTAAGTTTCCGTTTATTTAGCAGTTCAAAATCAATCTGTTTTAATTTTAAATAGGTATATCACATCACACACAAAATTTAATATTAAAAATTAATTTTATTTTACATCATACATATATTATCAAAATAATAACTAACATATATATATCTTCTCTCATATATCCCAATATAATTAATTTTATATCACATTCCTCACATATCTTAATATAATAATTAATTTTATTTCACATCATTTATAATTTTTAATAAAAAATATTTTTATTTAAATTTAAATTTAAATTTATTAAAATTAAACCTTACAAATAAACAAGTCAGTTATTTTACTTATTTTCTAAAAATTTAGACAATATACCCGTCTGTAATTTTTTAATTGTTAGTTAGCAATATTTGAACTTGTCATATGTATTTGCATTTTTTCGAGGAAAATACAATCCAAATTGATAGTAATAGAATAATTAAAACTTTATTTTATGTCTTTAAACCACTTATTATTGCAACTTAAGATTAGTTAGTAATTTAAATTTCAAGCTAGACTAAATCCAAATTTGACGCTTTCAACTTTGAGGTGAGTTTCACTCGACCTGATTCAAGACTAACTGATATTCGATAGACTTATTAGTTAGTTAACTCGAGAAAATTGGATCATGGTTCCTCAATGGTTCATATTTATGTATCATCCCAATTTTATGTAATAATTCAAACTCATTCTCAAAAGTTTCCTTATATCATCCTTAGGCCTTAGGATGTATTAGGTACATATTTTCACCCTTATTAGAAATAAATTATGATTATTCATTAAAATTGAAGTGTTATATACAAAAATTTATATGTGGTGAAATGAATGCTAAAGTAATATTTAAGTGATATTTGCAATTACCTCTTTTAAATTTAAAAAAATATGAAAATTATCTTAATTATTTGTTTAATTTCAAATATCAATATTTGCATTTATCATTTTAAAAAGATGCATTGCTTACATATAAAATATATTAGATATAAAATAAAATAATTTTTAAAATTTAAATTTATGTAAAAAATAAAATAAAATTAATTTTAAATATTTAAATTTATAAATAATACAAAATATTATAGAACATATATTTGAGTTTTTTTAGGTTTAATGAAATGTTTTATAAAAAAAAATATTTAAGAGGAGTTTACATACATGTAATTTAAAATTTTAAATATTATATTTTTATGAAATATTTATTATCTAAAATTTAAATTTTATAAAAAGAGTGGTAAGTATGTAATATTTAAAAGTTTTTGTAGAATTTATGTAATTTTACCGACATTTTTTAAATATCTCCGGGGAAAATTATATAACCCGACTTCACCATTTGCCGCACAATTTTCTCCTTACCTTTCCAGAATCCCAAGACCTCCTCTCCCTCCTCATCTCCGCATCTCTCCTTCTCCCTATCCCTCTCCGTCTCCCTCTCTCCCGAGAATTTGCAGGATATGATCAAGCGGCCCGCTAGGGTTTCATCCGGGCTCCTCCATGGCTGCTTCTGCTGCTCACTCGCAGGCCCGCGGAGTCCAGAGGCAGGAAATCGAAGCGGCCATCGCCAAGGCGGTGGAGCTCCGGGCAGTCCACGCTGCTCTTCTTCAAGGAAGCAATAGCAGTCCGTCCACCATAAGGCTCCCCGCCGGCGCCTCCCCTGTCCTTTCTAGGTTCCACCAGTTCTCCTCAGCTGCAGGGGACTACCCCGTCTTTACTCCTGTGAGTCTTCCTTTTTCGTTTGCCCTATGTTTCTTTCTCAGATTGGCCTTCCTCCGTCCTCGATCTATTCTGTTTTCTTATTATTGGGTAATTGAAGATTTCTGAGAATTTGAATGCTTTATTTCGAGGTTTTCTCTTCATGTTCTTCTTCCCTCTCCTCCATTTCTTCTTATTGTGCGATTTAGGGATTTGGGTATATCCTAAATCCATGAGAATTTGTTGTTTTTTTTTATTTCTTCTCATATTTCCGTTTTACCACCTCTAAAACTGAGTCACCCTAGGTAACTTAGTTTTTACCGAAGGTTTATTTATATTTATATTTACGTGTGCTTCATTGAGTGTCTTTCTTAGAATAAAATAAGATGTCATATTTTCATAACATTTGAACCATTCCCCTTTTTTTAGTGAATCAAAGTCAGTAAATCATTACAATTATTATGCCACACCACTCTTGCTAAGAGAGGACCTTCATTTTATTTCTTAATAAAAGCAAAAATTGGGATACATTTTCGAAAAGAGGTTAATTTATTTTCTACTATTAAAATAATATTAATCTCATGATTTATATATCAATCATTTACTTTGAAAAAAATTAAGATTGTATGTATGTGTTTGTGCTTGTGAATTTGACCTAACCCGGAATTTGACCAAACACAGATTTCACTTGAGTCTGATTTGGGTCAAGACTGATCTGATCCGAGGTGTGATTTAATCCAAATTTAAATGAATCTGAATCTGAGTCAAGTTAGATGTAATCTATGTAGCTGAAACTATATGCAACATGAATTTAAGTGAAGTCGCTTCACTTATTCAAGGTCGCTTTAAGTTCTAAATTTTATTTTACTTTTTTTTTTTAAAGCTGAATTTGCTATTGAACAGGCCCTATAAGCTAAATCTAATTATTGACTCTTTTTTCCATATTATGTAGCATTTTAATGAGAATTTCGGCTGATTTATTTTTCTAAATATTCGGAGAGACTCTCGACTCTCCAATCAGTCCTGAGAAAATTGCGAAAATACTTAGTAGAGACTTGGAAAGAGTTCTCCAAATATTGGCGTCCGAAACAACACGAGAATCTCCAAGTTGTGTCCCGAAGATGTCCAGAATCGCTTGGCGATGTCCTTGAGACTATGGCAAAGGTCGAGCGGGAGACTTCCAAAGGCTCCAAAAATTTGCCATGCCATGTAAGTTTTATTATGCCCTATGGACCTCCACGTTTAGGCCCTGTTTGGTGCGAGTATCCAAATCAGGACTAAAATAGTATTAGTTTGAAAAAAAAAATAATAATAATAAATACTTTTTGATCATTTTATATATATTTTTTAATAAAAAAATATTATCTTATTTCATATATTCAATAATTTTAAATAAAAATATCAACTTTATTTCACATCCTACATCAAAATATTAGAATCGAGTATTTTGGTCTATGATGTAAAATAAAGTTTATATTTTTATTGAAAATTATTGAGTATGTGAAATAAGATAATATTTTTTATATTGAAATTTTTGTAAAACAATCAAAAAAGTTTATTTATTTATTATTATTATTATTATTTAAATTGATACTATTTTGGTCCTTACACCAAACAGGGCCTTAGATTCCTTGATAAGAGGCGCTTGGTCTGTGTTTCTCGGGAACAATTGGTAGGTGTCCCGAAAATTCTCGTGTCTCTGGGCTATCCGAGGAAATCACAAAAGTGCCAAGAAGAGACGTGGACGTAGCCTTCCCAACGTAGACGTCGTGTTTTGGTACTTTTAATATTGCTTTCAACCTCAAAATGGGATGCCAATAGTATCCAAAATGAATAAACAAAGCCCAGTCAAGGGATTAAAGAACGGACCATGGATAAAGTGATGGGCATCATTGGATTATAATGAAATTTTTTGTTGGCCAAATGTCTTTGCTTTTGCCTCACTGATTAGTTATGCTCCTCCCCAACTACTCCAATTCTTGAACACACTACACTAATAAATTGCTCCAAGTGATTCCACCAACTGTTCTTATCAGGATATGAAAAACTAATAAATCAAATGATGATCTGATGAAGGTGGTTATACCATTAATTATCATTGTGGCATTCGAGGCGGTAGAAATTTGTCAAATACCGTCGTAGCTACCTAATTTTTTTTTTATACCATTGATTTCTCTTCCTGGTTGAAGTATTTTCTTCTGAGATATTCATGAAAAATACAACATACAAGAAGAAGAAGCCCTAATCTCAAATTAGTTATATTGATTTCTCTTCCTTTTGAGTTAGAAATTGTTCCATCACTTATGTATTGAGCTCAACTTAATTTCTTGAGATACAACTCGCCTAATAAGTGGTGTTAGAGCTGATGGTTTGACTCGTATCAAGTGTTCATGCGGGTTGTTGTCACGTGGTTTTATTTGGCTTTACCATTGTTGAGAAATAGAATACCAAGAGCGGGTGGCTAAGATAAAAAAAGCGAAAAAGTAAAGTGGGCGGCTCCAAATATGCAGTAGGGTGGTTGACTAGTTGACAACAACACATTATACATAATATGGCGGAAATATAGATCAAAAATTACAATAAGATGGAGTGTCTTATTGATAAATAAGAACGTAAAGAGAAAAGAAAGGAAAACACCAAGACTTCTGTGAAAAACCCAGTATTTAGGGAAGAATTATGGCTAAAATAGTTTGTTATATGAGAAAAATTATAGATCTGGACATACAAGAGATATTTATGAAAAAATATTGATGCAACAAACTCGTCCCTTTAAAAATAGGGCTCACATTCTTCTGCATCGGACGTGTCTAATCGCATGATCAATTGTTTGATTGGAAGTCGTTCATCGCTTTTGTGCTGAGCTCAACTTTGTTCCTCAAAATGTTCCTCTCCTAATCCAATTACTGTGGATAATGGACATGAGGTATTTGAGATATTCCCCAAATGAAAATGCATGTCATAAAATGCTCCATACTTCTCACATACTTTTGATTTGATTCCGGAAATTCACATTTTATGCTCGAGTTTTGACATACTTTTGTGATTTCTTGAACACTATTAAGCTGTTTTCCAATTCTTTCAACTGAAAATAAGTGCTTAGTTTTGTTATTAATGAACATTTCTCAGTTTTTTCATGAAGAAATTGTTTCAGTCTTTGTTGGGATTTGTCTTAGAATGGATTTCTGATTTAAAATGGTTTGCTGACAGACTTATGAACAAGAACCTTTGCCTGGGTATCAATTTCTTCATACAGATAGAAGCCTTTCTGAAAACTGGAGTTTAGTTGGGCTGGAAGGAGAACCGAAAGGCAATGAATTAGTTCTATCAGACGCCAAGTCTGTTATTCGACTACCTTTGCCAAGTAACGAGCGACTGGATAACTCAGCAAAAGAGCACCAATCTAACAGAAGTTCATGCACAAATCGAGAACCCGTCGGGCATTCCACTGTCATACCCGAGATCCTCAGGTTATCAAACAGGAGAAGCACCACGGCAGAGATCAAATCTGTGACTGCAAACAATGCAAGAAACCTTACTGAAACCAATAGGGAATCTTCGGTTTGTACACAGGCATCGGTGCCTCCGCGGCATTCGAAGAGCAGAGGACAGATATTTTCATGGTTGTTTCACAAAACGAAGAAGAAACCGAAACCCGAAATGTCTCCAAACACGTTGGAGTCGGAGGACATGTCACAGCTTTTTAAAGATTGGAGCATTTACTCCCTCGAAAAGTTGAAGAGAGAGCTTCTGGAGGCTAATGAAAATCAGGACGCCGCACTGGCAGAAGTGGCAGAGATGAAGTCCTCACTCAGAGAGCTTCAGCAGAAACTCGCAAGCTTGGAGACGTATTGCGAAGAACTGAAGAAGGCTCTCAAACAGGCGCTCCACGGTAACGACAAACCGAGTTCAAACTCATCAGTGAAAACGAAACTGATTAGCTCGTTGCCCGTCAGCCATGAAGTGATGGTGGAGGGTTTCCTGCAGATTGTTTCTGAATCACGGCTTTCCGTGAAGCACTTCTGCAAAATTCTCATCAACCATCTTGATGAACCTTTGAAACTCTCACATCAGATTAATCTGGAGAACAAAACCTCAAAGTGTGTTCTATATCACTTGGAAGCTCTCATAAACCAGTCCCTCTATCAGGACTTTGAGAATTGTGTATTTCAAAAGAATGGTTCTCCGAAGAATCTCGACCCACAGCAAGACAGATTCGAGAACTTCTCAGCTTTCGTGTCGCTCCGGAATTTGAGCTGGAACGAGGTTCTGAAGAAGGGAACAAAGTATCACAGTGAGGATTTCAGCAGGTTCTGTGATCAAAAAATGAGCAGCATTGTCTCCATATTGAACTGGTCCAGGCCATGGCCGGAGAGTCTTCTTCAATCCTTCTTTGTTGCTGCCAAATGCATTTGGCTGCTTCATCTGCTTGCGTTCTCCTTCGACCCTGCTTTGGTGATTCTGAGGGTTGACGAGGGCCGAAGCTTCGATCCGCTGTACATGGAGGATGTTCAGAGAAGAAGGCAGCAGAGATTGGAGGGTTCAGCTCAGGTGAAGGTGATGGTGATGCCAGGATTTTATGTGCAGGATAAGGTTTTGAGATGCAGGGTTTTGTGTAAGCATGGAGAACAGTAGGACTCTGTTTTTCTGTGATGCCATCTTTATTCAGTGTTGTTCTCACGGTTCAATAAAAAGTAATTTCAGATTCAAATATATAAAGAATATTTTAATTATGAAATATTATGTTTTTTAAATATCAAAAATAAAATATTATATATATTATATTAAAATATTATAAAATTATAAATTATGAGTTTTAAAATAATAATTGATAATTCAAAATATTAATTTTGTGATTTAATTCATAAATTTTTTAAAATATCTCATGAAATATATATATTTTTGTTAAAAATTTTATAAAATGATATATTTCATGAAAATTGCATAATATTTTATTTTTTTAATAAAATAAATAAGTTTTTTGTAATTAAGTTATTTTTATTGTAAAATTTTCATTAAAAAATAAATAAGTATTCGATATTCTGATCATTATTTTTTTTAAGGTTCGTCGGTGATTGTACATATTTGTTGATCGTCTACATTTCTATAAAAATGTCGCTCTTTTTGGCCCATTAAAATGATGTGATTGATTATTAATTAATTTTATTAAATTAGTTAGACGTAACTAAATTTTAGTTAACACAAAGTCTCCGTGAATAGTGAAGTTGATAAAATGTACTATTTAAGTATTTTGAATTTTATACATTTTCTGATTTAAATGATTAATATTACGTGATATGATTATTAGCATATTTGTCAACTTTTAGTTCATTGTTACTTAATATTATGTTATATTATTTACAAAATAATTACTTAATTTGATAAAAACAAATAAATAAATATCATAAATTTATATAAAATTATTACTTAAATGACATTTTAATATTATAATATCTACGTAATATATCATAATATAAATTTAAATGATAATAATTGTTTGATTATAATGTTATTTCTAATTGAGATAAAAAGATAATTTTTGATGTGATTTTATTTTAAGATTTATAAAAAAATTAAAGTAAGGTAAATTTATTTTTTTGAATATGTATATGAAATAAATTTAATTGTTTATTTTGAAATTTATATAAAGTGTGAAATAAAATTAATTTTTAATATTATAATTGATGTACAGCTCGAAATATTATTAGTTTAATATTAAAATTTGTGTATGACATAAATTATAAAATTAAGTGCATCTTATATTAAAGATAATTGAAAAAACAAATGTCACTGATATATTTAATAATGTGAAATAAATTTATTTATTATTTTAGTTGTGTATAAGATATAAAATAAAATTAATTAATATTTTGAAAAGCATAAGAATGTAAAAAAATTAATTACAATTATCTGAATTTGAGTTTATTTAAGCTAACTGAATGGTCTTATGTAATAGGTAAAAATATTTTTTAAGTATTAAAATTATTATAATAAATAAAAATATTAATACCTAAAAATGTCCATAAATATAAATAACTTAATTTTCTTCAAAAAATTTTTATAACCTAAAAACATTCATTAATTTCTTAAATATATTACATAATAATGTAATATTATATTTAAATGTTGATGATTTAAAAATATCGAGCCGAGTTTGAGTTATGTTGATTCTATTTCATACAAGCTAACTTCGAATCATGAGAAATTTAAGTCGAATTTGAGTCAAACTAAACTCGAGCATGCTTCTAGTTTTGAGCAAAATTTACGGCCCTACTTGATATCAATATGAAAAAGACATAGTTATTGGGTTGGGCCTTGATAGACAATCTGATTTGCTCGAGTTTGTGTCGAATTCTATCGTTTACGAAGTCTCGTATTATTCTCAAAGAAGTGTTAAGTAACGGAGATCTAATATTTTAACTAGGTTTGTAAACCGTTAGAGCTCGAGCTGAGCCACGAATGATGGCTCAAGTTCGGATCACTAATTTGTTAATTGATTTGAGTTCAGATTACGGCATGAAGTTTCTAAATATGCAATGACCCGACTTAAATAGCATTTAATTTTGAGATGATTTTATTGGGTCTTAAACAAGAGCTAATCATACCTTCTTGACGGATAATAATTACGCCCTACATTATTTTAATTTAAAATAAATAATTGACATTTGAGTCTCTCTTGCCACCTAAAAAATTATTCCACGAGTCATTTTTTGACGGATTTTGTCGAGTTTAGCTATTGAGTAATTGTATATTTCTTTTAAAAATATAATTTAATGGCAAAGTTTGACAAAACCTACGGCAAAGTTTAACTTCAACCCAAAAAGAGCCCATCACTCACTACAAAGGTAGTGGACATCTAATATAACACTATTCCCATTTTCACTCAAGAATCTCCCCTCCAACATAGGAGAAATTTTTGCGTGCACCGGTGGACGGTACACCAGCCCAATTAACACACGACACGTGGATAAAAGTGATCAAGCATGCTGACGTGTCGTGTGCTAATTGGGCTGGTGTACCGTGCACCGATGTACGAAAAAATTTCTCCCAACATAGGGGGCCATCAAGTGCATTGCTAATAAAGAGCTCACCACTCACACTAGATGGCATGGTGTAAGATAAAGTGTTTCATTGGGTTTACTAATTAATATAATGTAAACCCAATGTAAGCCCAACACATTAGCACTATAATGTATCAATTCATCAATTCTAATACTATTTTGTTAAGGGAGCAATGATAAAAGTTCACTACTCGTCGTCAAGGGACTTATAGTGTAAGATAAAGTGCCTCTTGGTATTACAACAATGATAAAAATATTCATGACTTGCAGGAACGTAACATATCAGCACTTGATCGTAGCTGAACTGTCCACCCTAATGCAATTTTGTTAGATCAAGTTCTTCTTGTTATTTTTTATAAAAGAAAAGAAAAAAAGAAAAGAAGGGAGATTTATATCTATCATCCCCAAAAATTTATTATTTTCAGACATCTCCAAAGTTCATTATTTTCATACAACACCTCTATCTAATTTCAAAAGTGGGATGCTGCCTAAAATTTATCCCAAAATGAGGGGTGCTGCTTGAAAATAATAAACTTTGGGAGTGCCGTCTAAAAATAATGAATATTTAGGGACGACAGATATAAATTTTCTAAAAAAGAAACAATTGAAATTAGTTTGGAACTGGTTCAAAATCATTTTGACACCTTTTCCAAATCCTATAATATTCCAACTCGATCCTTCCTTTAACACTATTTTAGTCATAGCATAACATTAAAATAAAGCACAAAGAAGTACAATGATATGCTAACATTACCATCAATTTTAAGATTTGGTGGAATCAAAAATATTCGGTTTGGCTACTCTTATTCCAAGCTTTCTTTTTTTTTATTTTTATTTATTTGAATCTCTTATTATTGAAGGAATTCTTTTGCTATACTCTTTTCATAATGTTCCCTATACTACTTCATAATTAATCAAAAGTTTCATTAAAATCATATATAAAAAAAAAAGAAAAAAATATTTTCCTTATTTTTTCTTCTTTTAAGGCAATTGCCATTCACAAAGCAGACTTGCTCTTCCTCTAAAGGAAAAATGGCAAAGCTTTAAACGGCAGTGGAAGCCCACATGGAAGAGTGGAGTTGGTCTTTATTCACTCGACATAATGATGGCCACCAAGAGTAGGTTATATAATTAATAAATGTGTGGGTTGAGTTCCTTTTTTTTTTTTTTTTTTTTTTTTGATAGAACTGTGGATTGAGTTTAGGTGCTAATAATTTAGTCGAATTCGATCCTAGACGTTGACTTTGTGTCAAAGTTCGATATGACAATTGAGTGACTTACAATTATTCCCCTGGCAATCCTTTTACGTTGATGGGCTGATGCCCTCGAGTAGGGGTGGCAATATATGACCCAACCGATGAACCCGATCAGCAAATTTCAGGTATGGGTCATGAATTTTGACCCATTTATTAAACGGGTCAGGTTCGAGGTCAGCATAATCGGGTCAGATAGAGTTCGGGTTGGGCATTTATCAAAAAATACTCTATAAATGGGTTGGGTCGACCTACCAATCTGACCCATTTATTAATCGGGTATGATTCAGGTCATGAATTTTGACTCATTTAATAAATGGGTCGGTTCGGGTTGAGGCTATTCGAGTCGGGTTCGACCAAAAACCGACCCACTGACCCATTTTGCCACCCCTACCCTTGGGGCTCAATGCCCTTCATCGACATAGCAGGGAGGCTTCAAAGAAAATAGAGGGCATATAAAGATATTGATAGGATTGGGTTGTAAGGGTTATGCACTTAACTACAGATTAGCATTAGTTTTAAGAATTCTGTAAGAAATTAAGAAAAAGTTTTGAGTGCTACCAATCTATATTTCATCTACTGTTATTTTTTTCATTATAGTGAAGTTGTGAACCATCATCATTCTCACTCTCTATGGTTTCTCTTAAAAGGATTTTATTTTTCTATGTAAATCTAATATCGTTTATGATTGTATGTATTCCTTTAACTTAATTTTTTGTGATGATCCAGGATCAAAGCGGGCGAGGAGTGGCACCGGGGTGATTATCCATATTAGTAAATCAGAATCACTCGAATAAGGAGCGACTCCTAGCAGACTTCTAAATGGAATGAAACAAAAATGAATTATTCTACATAAAAAATGAAAGATAGTTCTTAAGTTGTATAAATAAATAACGTGATCTCAAATAATTAAAATACTTTTTGGAGTAAACCCATGAGGTTAATAATAAGAAGTACTCAAATAACACAGTTTTTAAAAATCAAAACAGATAATATTTTCACATTTGAATCACTGAATATTACAATTTTGTATTTATTTTGCCATTAATTTATTGTTTGTTATGTTTTTGTTGTGATAATACATATAAAGGAAACATCACATTTGAAAGGAGGGTGAAAGAAAAAATTAGAAGTAAAACTTCAAATTTCTTCTATTAATGACAGTATGCCATAAAATAAATTTAAAAAGACTCTTATATTTAAAATAATATACTTTTCCTACTTCAATTTAAATTTAGCCATGAGCAAATAATAAATTATGTTAAATACATTAAAAAAATTAATATATTAGAAGAAAAAGTATCTTGCTGCATTGTTTATGACAAGTCTTTATAAAAAACTGGAATGAAATCCTGTGCCGAAGGATCACATGTGCACCTTAGGCCCCTATTTGGCACGAGGATCAAAACAGGATCAAAATAGTATTAATTTAAAATAATAATAATAATAATAATTTTAAATCATTCTATAGAAATTCAAATATAAAAAATATTATTTTATTTTACATACTCAATAATTTAAAATAAAAATATCAATTTTATTTCACATTCTAGATCAAAATATTCAAATTGATTATTTTGATCTAATATGTGAAATAAAGTTTATATTTTTATTAAAAATTATTGAGTATGTGAAGTGAAATATTATTTTTTATATTAAAATTTGTGTAGAATAATTAAAATAATTTATTTATTATTATTATTATTATTTTAAAATTAATACTATTGTGGTCCTGTTTTGGTCCTCCGCAGAAACTTTTCCATGTGGGACCATTCTTCTTCAATGTTTCTTCACCTCTACAAACTAGGCAATTAGCTCCAATTATCAGCACAACTAGTGCAAGGATTTCATGTCTCATTTTTTTTCTTTCTTTCTTTAAAAAAAAAAAAATTAGCCAAAAGCTATACTACTAAGCAAAAAGGGTATATCAAGTATAAAGAGAGTATTTGTCATTGACAATCGCACAAAAATATGGTGGTATATTTGATACGTACATACTTCTTTCCCACTTGACATCATCAAGATGATAAAAAAAAGCTATAAAATCAACTGCTCTATTGACTATGATTGCTTTAAAGGAACAAAAAATATTAAAAAAGGTGGAGAGAAAGCTGTCACTCATATCCCCTCTTACTGTCTTTAGGATGTCTGCTATAACCAAGTTTGAGTCTCCTTTAATTCGTATCTCATCTACTTTATCTGCTCACGCCCGAGATGCTCTTAATGCCATTAATGCACGTATTTCTCTAGCTGAATAAAGTCTAGTGCCTGTTGCTCTAAGTCAGGTGTCACTGTGATCTCTTTATGCATGATAGATTCTATAAAAAAAATCAGATTTATTGAGTTATAGTTAAAGAAATATTTACACAATATATTATAGCTAGAATTTAGTATATATATATATATATAATAATTAAATACTTCATAAAAAAAAATAGAGAAAAGATATTAAACATAACTTGCAATCTCTCTCGTTTTGTTTTCATATCTCTATCATATAATGTGTTGCTACATAAAGTTTCTACAAAATCTCCCTCTATATGCTTGTGGATTCTAACCCATCTTGCTTTTTATGTTTTCGATTTTTTATAAAAAATACTAATTATCTATTGTTACACAAAAATGCAGTCTTTTTTTGAGATGAATATTTTTAAGGGTATTTAGTTCAATATTATTATAATATTTTATTATATAAAAATAATAATTATTTTATTTAATAATATATATATATGATAAATAATTACAACTTTCCTATTCTAAAATGTTCGGGTCACATGCATTGATGTGTACGAAAAAAACAATATGTATCTAACTTTCGCCTTAATTATAATAGAAAAATATGACTTTGAATTGATTTTTTAGATAACATGAATATTTACATAACATTAAACGACCAAACGTCTTTTAATTAAATTTATGTGTTTAAGTACGCTTTTGCTCTACTTGGATCAATTTTTTAATTACCATATGTATGAGAAAATTGATTGATTATGGCCTTAGGCTCTGTTTGGTTGAATGAAAAAAGATAATTTGAAAAAAAATTATAAAATTTTTTGAAAAAATAAAATAATATGAAATAAAGTGAGTTAGTTTTATTAAAAATTATGTTAAATGTGAAATAAAATGATTATTTAATATTAAATTTTTTTAGTTTGGGACTAAACTTTCTCACGACCAAACACAATTTAATAATTTATTCTACTTCGATTGATTTTTTTAGCATTTTTACGAAAAAAAACTCATCAACTACAACCTAAAAGTTTATATAAAGAAATACAAATCCGATTTGTAGCTTTTAATTCCAAACCTTCACCAACTTGCATGACATGTTGTTAGGAGTAAAGAAATTTAGGGAGGAATAAGCATCTTGGGCAATGCACATGATAATATTCTCTCTAGAAGAACACAAGGGACAAGTAGGGCATGTAGCTTGAAGAACAAATTCATCATAATGGGAAAAATATATAAACAAATCAAACTCAAATGTTTGTTTTTTTTTCTCTAATGCTTTGATCACCAAACTCTTATAAGCCATGAAATTGTTATGCATTACTTTAAGAATACTATAATTATCGCCTTCATTGAGTGTGTGTTGAGATGACTTAATCCAATTTTGTTTGATGTTCTCAATCAAAAATTATTCATCTTGTGATTATTCATTTGAGTTGTAAGGCCAACAATGTAATATAATACCGAATATTAGTTTATAAAGCAAAAGGTATCACAAAAATGAGAATACTAAAGTGGACGAGCGAATATATATATAAAGATAAGATGAAAAACGAGTATATCCATAAAAATGTTAGAGTTTGGTGACCTAAATCCTATTTGGTCTACCCTAAAGAGTTTACAATGCGACAATTTTAGGAAAAAAAATAAAGTGAAAGTTTAGAATTTAAGATTAGGTGGTGGAAGCGGAGGTTAGACCTAAGTCATTCTATTTTGACTCGATCTTAATTTTAGGGTTTCTATAAATATATATTGTTATATTTTATTAGGGGGAATTATTCTGAATAACTTATAGCTGCCGCTCCTCCTCTTGTACTATCTTTATTTGATATAGTAATCTTCTCCTTTGCCTGTGGTTTTTTACTCGATTTTAGAGTTTTTTAATGTAAATTTATGTATTCTTGGGTTTATATTTCTCGTTGTTTATTTCTTAAGATAAGTTTAGAGAGAGTTGGCTTATATGATTTTGATATATAAATTGTAGGCTTATACAAATTCTAGTAAGAAAAATTGAATTATTGAATTTTATCATATTAAAAGAGAAAGATGAATACCAAAAAAGACATAACAAGAAATAATAAGAAATAATCTTATATATTTAGAGTTAAATAAAAATTTATTATTAGATAGAGTGCAATAAAAATAAAAGATTCATGTAACTGGCCTCGCTTAATGAGATAAAAACTTGATTTATTGTTATTATTAGTATGCATTATGTAAGGCTATTGATGGAGTCAAATTGAAATTACTTACATTCGAGTTCATGTAAGATTTCATCATTTAAGATGGTCTTGTAAAAAAGTTAAAGTTGTTAGTAACATGTTCAACTTATTTAGGGGGCGTTTGGTTCAATGCTATCTTGATGTTATATTATGTTATTTATAGAAGACAATTATTTGGTTGAATGACATCTAGAAATAATCTTCTATTTGATCATAAAATTATTAGTCACAAGATGACATCTAGATTACATAACATAACACCAAGATAACAACGAACCAAACGCCCCCTTAGAGTCAATTTGAATTTGATTTGTGAACAACGGAGCTCTTTGTTATGTTTACAATTGATTTTGGCAATTGAGCTTCATATTGAGTATACTATCAAGTTATATAAATGAACTTACACTAAATGATCATTTATAATTAGGATCATATCCATTAATTCATTAGTCATAGGATTACATTATAT
The DNA here is from genome assembly GCA_002786265.1 of Apostasia shenzhenica. NCBI lineage: Eukaryota > Viridiplantae > Streptophyta > Magnoliopsida > Asparagales > Orchidaceae > Apostasia > Apostasia shenzhenica. The sequence continues at coordinate 7,840 of KZ452014.1, read as the reverse complement.
ATCCATGAAACAAAAGCAAAAATGAGTTACAAAAATAGTAATGTTCTTCTAAGCATTTTTTTTTTGAAAAATTACCTATATGCCACACCATTTAGTTTTATTTGTCTTACCCATTCATTTTTAATTAATTAGCTATGCACACTCAAAATATTATAAAATCTTACATACACATACTTGAGTTAAAACTTAATCAAAATCTATTTGAAAAAAAATTCTGTTAGTAAACTATTAAAATTATATTTTTACTTTTAATAGTACATATTTTTCTCTTTCTCAATACCACACTAAAGCGTTGATTTGTCCTAAAATCAATTCACATCGCGGATGTCTCATTCCTTTGCCGTCACCTAAACATTAAGGTTTTAGGATTTTCATTCAAAAATATATTTAAATATCCTTAAAATAATATGATGAACGACTCAGATTTTTTGTAATCTAATTATAGTTAGGTTATTAAAAAATTATGATTATTCATTATAATAGAAATAAGTTAAAATATGTGTGTAAGATTTTATAATATTTTGAGTGTGCATAGCGTAATTAACTAAGAATAGATGGGTAAGCCATAAATAAAACTAAATAGTGTGACATGTAGGTAATTATCCCTTTTTTTATGAAAATTCTTTGAAACATATATATTAATTTAACCCAATAGTGAGCCAACAGGGAAGCTTTTAATAAGTTGCTAATTGAGCATGTCTATTGAGCTTTGAAAGTAAATGCTCAAGATATATTTATGTGCATTATCAATAAATATAAGTGTGCATTTTAGTTCAATATTATTTTAGTGTTATCATATTATTTAAAAAAAATAATTATTTAGTTTAATATCATCTATAAATAATTTTTTATAAACTTATAAAAATATCAATTAAAAGATGACATCTAAATATCATGAAATTCATATTGCACGATATAACATACTAGAAAAAATATGTATTATATAGTGAAAATTATAAAGCTCAAGTCAACCACTTTAAAAAATATTGGCGGGACCTTTTACAGCGATTGACTTAGTTAACTACTGTAAAAGATTTTTTACAATGGTTGTATCAGTTAACTTCTGTCTTCGGTTGTCTTGAATAATCGCTATAAAAGATTAGTCTTTTACAGCACATGCATATAAAGTAGTTTATTGATGGTATTTTACAGCAGTTTTTAACCGCTGTAAAAGGTCTATATTCTACTAGTGACATTAAGATAATAAAGAATTAAACAATCCCTAAATATCTTTAAAATTTTAAAATTATGTTAAAGCTCATTTGTTGAACTTGACGATTGAATATAAATAATCTCACGTAAAATGAAGTATTAAATAGTTCGATAAAAGCATGATTCATTTATTACCTTAGCATTATGCACAAAATTGGATGATTTGCGCCAGCATGTGATTTTATTTAGTTTTAAAATTTAAACTAATGATTCTTCTCACCCTGCCTACTTATAGGTGCATTTGGGTTGGGAAAAATTAAACACTTAAAAAATTCATGTATGATTGTAAATATAGATAATGTGATATGATATAAAAAATTATACAAAATATGAAATAAAATATATTTTTTATTAAAAATTATATAAGATTAGGCTGCTGCCCATTTACGTGCTGATTCAATACTTTTATCACATTCTAGATTGGTACTTAAGTGTTTAAGTGTCTGACAACTGATCGTGCTCGGGACTTCTTGTTAATTTTACCATTGTCTCAGTTATTTTCACTAGTTGAGTATCATGATATTCTCCGCTATCGCTTATATATATATATTTTATTAAACTTATACTTATGTTTAGTAGTGATTGACATTGTCTTTTGTGTCACGCTGAACTTTTTCATATTTGAGGAGACCATGTTGTGCATTGTACATTTCGTACAAAAACTATATTAACATTCTTGATCGTTGTGATGTGCGATGTTGTCATGAGATTCCTTTAACTTTTTCAGTATTTGAGTTTTACTTTGTGCATCCTGTTTATATTTTAATTTATAGTTGGTTTGAGAGCGCCGACCTCTGCTTGGATATCACAGATGTTTCATCTTTGGCATTTGCTACTGCTATTATTTCAATTGAGAGATTGCTAGTTGTGTTACTGCTCACAAAGTAGGCAAATACTTTGCTACTTGTTAAGTTTATAATATTAACTTTCAGCCACTTACAATTGACACTTTTGGTTGTTGTTCATTTCTTACACGTGTGCAACTCTTTTGGAATAAAAGTCAGCTTATGAGAGGCCTAGTAGCTTCTCCTTTTGTCTTTCGTTGCATCAGCTTGGCAATTCAAAAAGATATTACTGCTCAATTATTAAGCTGTATATAAGATGATAATATTTTTTAGTTTATTTTTATGGTCCGTTATAAAAAAAGATTACATACAATGTGAAATAAAATAATTTTTTTTATATTAAAAATAATATAAAATTAATCTTGTTTTTGAAAATCATAAATAAACCAAGTCATTGCCAAATTTGCCAATTGCTATTTACCCAGTAGAGTTTTATTTGATATTAATTAGAACATTTTCTTAAATTAAATTTATATAAATGCCTCAACATAGTTGGATGAAATAATTATATATCATTAAGTTAAAACATTTTAAATTTTAATAATTAAGTTCAAAACATTTTATGAGGTTACATGCATGACATAAACATTTATCATTAATAAAATTAACTATGATTAATTATGCTTTTATTAAAGTTTTAGATTATAGTTGATTGGTGCTATCAATTTTTATTATAATCTTGTAATATCATGAGATGATTGACATTAAAAAGCTGTTGAAAGCTGTCCATTGCTTGATTTTGTGTGAGTAATAATGTGGGACACCACTGGCCACTCATTGTATCATTTTAAATCTAACATAATTGATTCCACTTTTCTTTTTCTTTTTTTTTTTAATAAAAATTGATTCCACTTTCATTGATGAATATAATGCAACATTCTCTCTCTCTTCACATTTCAATTAAGGGATAATTAACTACGTGCCACATAATTTAGTTTTATTTATGCTTTACTCATCCATTTTTAGTTAATTACGATATTCACACTCGAAACATTATAAAATCTTACATACATACATTTTAACTTATTTTTATTATAATGAGTAATCATAATTTTTCAATAACCTAACTATGGTTAGATTACAAAAAATCTGAGCCGTTCATCATGTTATTTTAAGGATATTTAAATATATTTTGAGTGAAAATGCTAAAACCAAAATTCTAAAACCTTAATGTTTAGGTGGCGGCAAAGGAAGGAGACATCCGCGACGTGAATTGATTTTAGGACAAATCAGCGTTTTAGTGTAGTATTGAGGAAGAGAAAAATATATACCATTAAGAGTAAAAATATAATTTTAATGATTTACTAACAGAATATTTTTTTTCAAATAGATTTTGATTAAGTTTTAACTCAAATGTGTGTATGTAAGATTTTATAATGTTTTGAGTGTGCAAGCGTAATTAACTAAGAATGGATGGGTAAGGCATAAATAAAACTAAATTGTGTGGCATGTAGGTAATTATCCCTTCAATTAATTCATAAACAACTTTGGATAATATGAAATAATACGAAATAAAATTAGTTATTATATTGGGATATATGAGAGATGTGATATAGATTAGTTATTATTTTAATAATATGTGTAGGATATGAAATAAAATTAATTTTTAATATTAAATTTTATGTGAGATGTGATATGACTGTTTAAAATTAAACCAGTTTAATTTTGAACTGTCAAATAAATATGGGTCAAGTGAAATAGTTTTGTGCAATTTTATGAACATATATTGTAGTTTAAATTAAGTAAATATTAAAGTATTTATTTTCCATCAAATATTGTAATTTAAATTTAATCGGGATAAGAACAACTTGAATTTGAGCCACTAACAACTCTATTCTCAGGCCCGTGATCCGGATCTAAACCCTAAACTCTAAATTTTAATGTCATTAAGAGGGCGTTTGGTTCAGTATTATCTTGATGCTATGTTATGTTATCTAGAGAAAATAATTGCTTGATTTAATGATATTTATAAATAATCTTCAATTAGATTATAAAATTATTAGTCAAAAGATGACATCTAGATTACATAACATAACAACAAGATAACAACAAATCAAGCGTCCTCTAAAATTTAACTATTTTATATATTTAATATTTAAATTATAAATATTATATATAAGCTACTAAAATTATGATTTTCTTTTAATAAAATCAGAAATTAAACTACTACAAAAGATTAGCATACTAAAATCCAATTATTTATATATTTTTTATTTTTTAATCGATCTGATTTAAAGTAGTCTTGATCCAATTTTATATTGACTTAAAATTAAATTGATAAAAATTTTAAGTCTAAAAAGTAAATTATTAGTTTACTTATTTAAATTCAGTTAAACTCGATACAATTAAAAATCTGTTTTAAAATCTGTTTTAATTTATTACAATTCGTTTAATTATTAAAAACATTTTTAGAAGAAATGCAGTTATAAATGGCGCGCGTTTCTTCTTCGCTCCCCCTCACGCCTCTACTTTCGCCGGAAAAGAAGCAAAACCCACCTTCGCCACCGGCCATCTTCCATGGAGCTCGACCTGAACAACCTCGCCGCCTTCCGAGTCCTCGGCCGCGGGGCCATGGGCACAGTCTTTCTCGCTGCCGATCTGTCTTCGCCGTCCCTGCCGCCGTTCGCCTTGAAGGTCGTCGATAAGCATGACCCCTCCGCGAAGCCCGATGCCGACCGGAGAGCCCGGTGGGAGATCTACGTCCTCTCCCGCCTCCTCAACGACCCCCATCCGTTCCTCCCCTCCTTAATCGGCTCCGTCGAGTCGCCGGACTTTCTCGCCTGGGCCATCCCCTTCTGCCCCGCCGGCGACCTGAACTCCCTCCGCCACTCCCTCTCCCCCGACAGCGTCTTTTCGGCCGCCGCCATCCGCTTCTATCTCTCTGAGATCATCTCCGCACTCTCCCACCTCCATTCTATCGGTATCGTCTACCGCGACCTCAAGCCGGAGAACGTCCTCCTCCAATCGTCCGGCCACATCATCCTCACCGACTTCGATCTCTCCCGTTACCTCCACCCCCGATTCATCTTCCCCCTCCCCTTGCTTCCTTCTCATTCCCCTCCACCCCGCCACAACCGCCGCCGCCGGCGGAACCTCACACGCATCTTCTTCAGCATCCCCGCCGCCAGCTCGACCTCATCGCCGGAGCGGTCCGCCCTTCCTGACCAGCTGAAGAAGGCCAAATCTGCTAGAGTTTCGCCTGTCAGCAGGCCGCGCACCAGCTTCTCCGGCGAGCGTTCCTACTCCTTTGTCGGAACACAGGAGTACGTCTCCCCTGAGGTCGTCAGGGGCGATGGCCACAACTTCGCCGTCGATTGGTGGGCGCTGGGAATTCTGACGTACGAGATGGCGTACGGCCGGACTCCTTTCCGGGGGCGAAGCCGGAAAGAGACATTCCGCAACGTGCTCACAAAGCAACCGGAGTTCGTCGGAAAGCACCGGTCGGGGCTGACCGATTTGATCTCCAGGCTGCTCTCCAAGGACCCGACGCGGCGGCTCGGGTACGTCGGCGGTGCCGAGGAAGTGAAGGCTCACCCGTTCTTCAATGGGGTGAAGTGGGAGCTCCTCGCCGACGTGGGCCGCCCGCCGTTTCTAGCGACGGCTGAGGAGATGGAAGAAGGGGAAGTGAGGTTGAACGCAAGCGACCGGACCGCCAGCTTTGACGTCAGGGACTATTTCAAGAAGGTAAGGCAGGAGCAGGCGGCCGCCGTGAAGTCGCCGTCGTCGGTATCGTTGACGGAGTTCTGACAGGCACCGTTAAGCCGCCGTTTTGTTTCTATTGTTGGAAAGAGGCGGAGCAGTTCGCCTGATTTGGTTGTACAGTGGAGGCAACGCGAGCAAGGCGGGGAGGAGGAGGGTGGTTTTGCAATTAAGGGTTTGTGTAGTTTGTAATTTTAGAAATTTTCTGAAGCGCACGTGCGCCTTACGCAGAATGAAAGCAGAATTCTCATAGATATCTTTTCTTTAAGTTGTAAAAAATTGTCATACATATGTAAACTTTTTATACATAAAAAAAAATAAATTAATTATATTAAATTTTGTGTAAAATATAAAATAAAATAATAATTAATTTTTTAATATTAAAAATTTTATAAAATTGAATTAAAATAATTTTTTATTACTTAAATTTGTATTAAATGTGAAAGATTGTGCTAAATATTTATTTTTTATGTAATTGCACATCAAATCTAAAGGGGCCGGCAATTAACTATATTTTGAAAGTTCGACGAGTGGACGTCACATCAGCATTGGGTGTGATCGAACGTTTGGTTTGTCGATTAAATGTATTTTGAAAGTTTAGTAAGTGGATGCTATATTAGTACTGGGTGTGGCCGAATGTTCGATCTATCGAACCCTATAACTACTCAAGCTAGAAGAGAAAAAGAAGTATTTTAAACTACAACTGAAGTTATTTAAGTGTTTGGTACTGAGGTTTTAATGGTTTTGAAAAAACTTAATTTGATTGTCTTAAAAATCACATGACTGTAATATTTGAGAGATTTTAAATTTAAATTAATAATAAATTAAATCATAAATTACACGTAAGTCTTTGAAGTCTTAAAATTTGTATATCTTAGTTCATAAATTTTGAATCATAGTATTTATCCTGCAGCCTTTAAGTGTTTGAATGCTTGTCTATAGATATTATTTGAATTGTAATATTTAGATCTTTGAGTTTAGTAGTCCATTGCCATTTGATCTCTACGTTTCTTAATATTATATGTAGTCTAAATTGAATACAACATATTAGGTGACGGAAGAACTATATTACAAAATTTGAGGACCTAAATGATATTATTAAAAATTTGTGTACCAATGTATCAAAATCTTAAGATCTTATGGACTAAGGTGCTATTATTTAAAATCTATGAATTAACAAACAAAAGTTCTAAGGCCACAGAGACCTATTTGCAATTTACCCTAAATTAAATGTATATATATATATATTTGTGTTTTTGATGGTAATATAAAGTATAAATTAAACATATATAAATAACCAAACAGCCAAGTAAAACGACAGATTTTTGGTAGCAGAAAGGGATAAAATGGACGGTATAGATTGGATTATTGGAACGGTGACAGATCAGTGGATATAAAGGTTTTAATATGGATCGAAGATCGAAGATCGATCGATGATTTTAAATCGAATTGAAATTGAGTCGATCTAAATCAGCCGACTAACAAGACAAAAGTTTGGCTCGGTAATAATTTCGAGCCGATTTTGAGCCGTGATTGGCTCGGCTCGATTCAGCTCGAAATTGACTCGAATTAAAATACATTTTATACTATAATACATATATATAATATATGTATATATATATATATATATATATTATAAATTGAGTTTATCTCGAGCCAGATCGAGTTGAGCTTACCCGACTCGTAGATTAGGCTCAAAAAGAATTTTGAGGATTTATTCATTTTCGCGCGGCTCCAATCTATTAAAGAAAATTGGCTCGAAAGAGTCGACTTGGAATCCGACCTTGAGCCGGCCCCTCGAACAGTCGATTGGAATCCGATTTGAAGCCCGGCTCGAAGAGTCGAACCCACATCGAGGCTCGAAACGTCAGATTTAGAGATAGATCGAATGTGTCCTGTGATCCAATCGGTTTCAAGCGATATTAAACTCGGCTCGAAAATCGGATCAGGTAACACCCTAAGGGATTATCAGTCCTTGATTCTTATGTATCATTTGTGGGAAATATCTTTATAGGTCATTTATTATTTCAAATAATTTTAGAGTGGTTTAATGAATAATTGAATATATATTTTTCCTTGCCTAT
>KZ452013.1:9458866-9469179 GCA_002786265.1 Apostasia shenzhenica | reverse complement strand
GATATAGCGACAAATAGATGTGTAATTATGCGATTTACGGGGTTTACACAGTTTACGAAGTTTGCTGGGTTTACGCGGTTTACAGGGTTTATAGGGTTTATGGGTTTATGGGGTTTACGGGTTTTCGAGGTTTTTGGGGGTTTTCAGGGTTTTCTTGATTTTTAGGGTATTCAGGGTTGACAGGGTTTACGTGGTATTCGGGGTAGACGGGGTTTACGGGGTTTACGGGGTTGACAGGGTTGACAGGGTTGATTGGGTTGACGGGGTTTACGGGGTTTACGGGGTTGACAGGGTTGATGGGGTTGACGGCGTTGACGGGGTTGTCGGGGTTGACGGGGTTGATGGGGTTGACGGGATTGACGGGGTTGACGTGGTTCTTCGGGGTTTACGGAGTTCTTCTGGGTTACGATGTTTTTCATAATTTTACGACGTTTTATAATTTTTACGAGGTTTACGGAGTTATTCAGGGTTATTTAGGGTTTATCAGCTTTTGGGGTTATTCAGGGTTTACGGGGTTTACGGGGTTTATGTTGTCGGGGTTGTCGGGGTTTTTGGGTTGTCGCGATTTACGGGGTCATCGGGGGGGTTATCAGGGTTTATGGGGTTTACAGGGTTTATGGGGTTTACGGGGTTTACCATTTGTATGGGGTTTATGGTTTGTACGGGGTTTATGATTTGTATGGGGATTATGGTTTGTATGCGGTTTACGCAGTTTATGCGGTTTATGCGATTTACGGAGTTTACACGGTTTATGCGGTTTACGCAGTTTAGGGAGTTTACGGGGTTTACGGGGTTTACGGGTTTTCAGGATTTTCAGGGTTTTCGAGGGTTTCAGGGTTTTCGGGGGTTTCAGAGTTTTCAGGGTTTTTAGAGTTTTCAGGGTTTACGGGGTTTACGGGGTTTATGGGGTTGACGAGGTTGACGGGGTTCTTCGGGGTTTACGGGGTTCTTCAGGGCTGATGGGGTTCTTCGAGGTTATGATGTTTTTCGGGATTTTATGAAGTTTTACATTTTTTACGAGGTTTACAGGGTTATTCGGGGTATTTGGGGTTTACCGGATTTTTTGGGTTATTCAGGGTATACCCGGTTTACGGTTGTCGGTGTTGTCGGGGTTTACAGAGTTTATGGGATTTACGGTGTTTACAGGGTTTACGGGGTTTACAGTTTGTACAGGCTTTACGTTTTGCACGGGGTTTACGATTTGTACCGGGCTCTACGGATTACGAGGTTCTTTAGGGTTTATGGGGTTTTCGGGGTTTACGGGGTTCTTCGGGGTTAGGGGTTTACAAGTTTTACGGGGTTTATGCGATTTACAGGGTTTACACAGTTTACGCAGTTTACGGGGTTTACACGGTTTACAGGGTTTATAGGGTTTACGGGTTTACGGGGTTTACGGGTTTTCGAGGTTTCTAGGGTTTTTGGGGTTTTCTGGATTTTCAGGGTATTCGGGGTTGACGGGGTTTACGGGGTATTCGGGGTTTACGGGGTTTACGGGGTTTACTGGGTTGATAGGGTTGACAGGGTTGATTGGGTTGACGGGGTTGACGGTGTTGACGGGGTTGACGGGGTTGACGGGGTTGACGGGGTTGTCGGGGTTGACGGGGTTGATGGGGTTGACGGGATTGACGGGGTTGACGTGGTTCTTCGGGGTTTACGGGGTTCTTCAGGGTTACGATGTTTTTCAGAATTTTATGACGTTTTACAATTTTTACGAGGTTTACGGAGTTATTCAGGGTTATTTGGGGTTTATCAGCTTTTGGGGTTATTCGGGGTTTACGGGGTTTACGGGGTTTATGGGGTTGTCGAGGTTGTCGGGGTTTTGGGTAGTAGCGATTTACGATATCGGGGTTATCAGGGTTTATGGGGTTTACAGGGTTTATGGGGTTTACGGGGTTTACCGTTTGTACGGGGTTTATGGTTTGTACGGGGTTTATGATTTGTATGGGGATTATGGTTTGTATGCGGTTTACGCAGTTTGTATGTGATTTACGGGGTTTACATGGTTTATGCGGTTTACGCGGTTTAGGGAGTTTACGGGGTTTACGGGGTTTACGAGGTTTACGAGTTTTCAGGATTTTCAGGGTTTTCGAGGGTTTCGAGGTTTTCGGGGGTTTCGGGGTTTTCAGGGTTTTCGGGGTTTTCAGGGTTTACGGGGTTTACGGGGTTTACGGGGTTTACGAGGTTGACGGGTTGACGGGGTTAACGGGGTTCTTCGGAGTTTACGGGGTTCTTCGGGGCATATGGGGTTCTTCGAGGTTATGACGTTTTTCGGGATTTTATGAAGTTTTACATTTTTTACGAGGTTTAGAGGGTTATTCGGGGTATTTGGGGTTTACCGGATTTTCGGGGTTATTCAGAGTATACCCGGTTTACGGGGTTTACGGGGTTGTCAGGGTTGTCGGGGTTTACAGGGTTTACGGTGTTTACAGGGTTTACGGGGTTTACAGTTTGTACAGGCTTTACGTTTTGCACGGGGTTTACGATTCGTACGGGGTTCTACGGATTACGGGGTTCTACGGATTACGGGGTTCTTTAGGGTTTACGGGGTTCTTCGGGGTTTACGGGGTTCTTCGGGGTTAGGGGTTTACAAGTTTTACGGGGTATACCGGATTTTCGGGGTATACAGGGTTTTCGGGGTTTACTGGGTTTTCGGTGTTTATGCGGTTCACGGAGTTTACATGGTTTGCGTGGTTTACGCGGTTTGCGCGGTTTCCGCGGTTTACGCGGTTTGCGCGGTTTGCAAGGTTTTCGCGGTTTGCGGGTTTGTGCGGTTTGTCGGGGTTATCAGGGTTTATGGGGTTTACAGGGTTTGTGGGGTTTACGGGGTTTACCGTTTGTACGGGGTTTATGGTTTGTACGGGGTTTATGATTTGTTTGGGGATTATGGTTTGTATGCGGTTTACGCAGTTTATGCGGTTTACGCGATTTACGGGGTTTACACGGTTTATGCGGTTTACGCGATTTAGGGGGTTTACAGGGTTTACGGGGTTTACGAGGTTTACGGGTTTTCAGGATTTTCAGGGTTTTCGAGGGTTTCGGGGTTTTCGGGGGTTTCGGGGTTTTCGGGGGTTTCGGGGTTTTAAGGGTTTTCGGGGTTTTCGGGGTTTACGGGGTTTACGGGGTTTACGGGGTTTACGGGGTTGACGAGGTTCACGGGTTGACGGGGTTGACGGGGTTCTTCGGGGCTGACGGGGTTCTTCGGGGCTTATGGGGTTCTTCGAGGTTATGATGTTTTTCGGGATTTTATGAAGTTTTACATTTTTACAAGGTTTACAGGGTTATTCGGGGTATTTGGGGTTTACCGGATTTTTGGGGTTATTCAGGGTATACCCGGTTTACGGGGTTTACGGGGTTTACGGTGTTTATAGGGTTTACGGGGTTTACAGTTTGTACAGGCTTTACGTTTTGCACGGGGTTTACGATTTGTACGGGGTTCTACGGATTACGGGGTTCTTTAGGGTTTACGGGGTTCTTCAGGGTTAGGGGTTTACAAGTTTTACGGGGTTTATGCGATTTTCGGGGTTTACACAGTTTACGCAATTTTACGGGGTTTACGCGGTTTACAGGGTTTACGGGTTTACGGGGTTTACGGGTTTTCGAGGTTTTTGGGGTTTTCAGGGTTTTCTGGATTTTCAGGGTATTCGGGGTAGACGGGGTTTACGGGGTATTCGGGGTTGACGGGGTTTACGGGGTTGATAGGGTTGACAGGGTTGATTGGGTTGACAGGGTTGACAGGGTTGACGGGGTTGACGGGGTTGACGGGGTTGACGGGGTTGATGGAGTTGATGGGGTTGACGGGATTGACGGGGTTGACGTGGTTCTTCGGGGTTTACGGGGTTCTTCGGGGTTACGATGTTTTTCAGAATTTTATGACATTTTACAATTTTTACGAGGTTTACGAAGTTATTCAGGGTTATTTGGGGTTTATCAGCTTTTGGGGTTATTCGGGGTTTACGGGGTTTATGGGGTTGTCGAGGTTGTCGGGGTTTTTGGGTTGTCGGGGTTTTGGGTTGTCGCGATTTACGGGGTTATCGGGGTTATCAGGGTTTATGGGGTTTACAGGGTTTATGGGGTTTACGGGGTTTATCGTTTGTACGGGGTTTTATGGTTTGTACGGGGTTTATGATTTGTATGGGGATTATGGTTTGTATGCGGTTTACGCAGTTTATGCGGTTTACGCGATTTACGGGGTTTACACGGTTTATGCGATTTACGCTTTTTAGGGGGTTTACGGGGTTTACGGGGTTTACGAGGTTTACGGGTTTTCAGGATTTTCAGGGTTTTCGAGGGTTTCGGGGTTTTCGGGGTTTTCAGGGTTTTCGTGGTTTTCGGGGTTTACGGGGTTTACGGGGTTGACGAGGTTGACGGGGTAGGGTTTACGGGGTTTACAGTTTGTACAGGCTTTACGTTTTGCACGGGGTTTACGATTCGTACGGGGTTCTACGGATTACGGGGTTCTTTAGGGTATACGAGGTTCTTCGGGGTTTACGGGGTTCTTCGGGGTTAGGGGTTTACAAGTTTTTCGGGGTTTACTGGGTTTTCGGTGTTTATGCGGTTCACGGAGTTTACGTGGTTTGCGTGGTTTACGCGGTTTGCGCGGTTTCCGCGGTTTCGCAGTTTGCGCGGTTTGCAAGGTTTGCGCGGTTTGCGGGGTTTGTGCGGTTTGTCGGGTTTGCAGGGCTTGCCCGTAAACCCCTTAAAACCCCATAAACCCTGCAAACCCCGCAAACCCTGCAAACCCTGCAAACCCTGCAACCCCGCAATCCCCATGAACCCCGCAAACTGTGCAAACCCTGCAAACCGCGCAAACCCCACAAACCACGCAAACCGTGCAAACCCCGCAAACCGCATAAACCCTATAAACCGCGTAAACTGCATAAACCCTAAAAAATCGGTAAACCCCAAAATCCCCATAAATCCCGTACAAATTGTAAACCGCGTAAACCGCATAAATCATGTAAACCCCGTAAACCCCGTAAACCCACGTAAACAGCATAAACCCTGAAAACCCGGTAAACCCTGAAATCCCTATAAACCCCATAAACCCCGCAAACCCTGCAATCAAATTCCCCTAACAAATCACCAAATATCAATTTTTTATTAAAATACATCAATATAGCAAATATTAAGTGTAATTAGAGTATTATGTTAAAAAACCATCATAGAGACAATATCAAAGTAAAATTGCATATATTCTCTTCAAATACACCAAAACTAATTGAATACACGTACAATTACTTTTTCTCAGTTAAAATAACTTATTTTACAATGAATCGTACTTTAAATGCTTGTACACCACTTGAATTCAATGTAATGCAATGAATAGCAGCAAAAATATTACTATTCAACTCAAATTCATTGATATGTCACAAATTAGACCCTAAAAGAGCCTATTCTCTTAAAATTGATCGATATACTGATAAATAGATGTGTAATTATAGGTATTACATTAAAACACAATCAAATGCCCCTAACAAATCACCAAATATCAATTTTCGATTAAAATAAATCAATATAGCAAACATTAAGTGTGTAATCAGAGTATTATATTAAAAAACAATCATAGAGACAAGATTAAAGTCAAATTGCAAGTATTCTCTTCAAATACGACAAAAACTAATTGGATACACACACAATTGCTTTTATTTAGTAAAAATAACTTATTATGCAATTAATCGTACTTTACATGCTTGTACTTCACTTTAATTCAATGTAATGCAATGAATAGCTGTAAAAATATCACAATTCAACTCAAATTTATAGATATATAACAAATCAGACCATAAAAGAGCCTATTCTTTAAAATTTGATCGATATAATGACAAATAGATGTGAAATTATAGGTATTTTATTAAAACGCAATCAAATGCCTCTAATACATCGCCAAATATCAATTTTCGATTACAATACATTGATTTAGCAAATATTAGGAGTGTAATGAGAATATTATGTTAAAAACCTTCATATAGACAAGATTAAAGTCAAATTTCATATATTCTCTTAAAATATATCAAACAATAATGGAATACACACACAATTGCTTTTATTTAGTTGAAATAACTTATTATGCAATGAATCGAACTCTAAATGCATGTACTCCACTTGAATTCAACGTAATGTAATGAATAGCTGCAAAAACATCACTATTCAACTAACCTTCACTGTTGTGTCATAAATAACACGCTAAAAGAGCCTATTCTCTTAAAATGGATCGATATACTAACAAATAAATGTGTAATTATAGGTATTATTTAAAACGCAATCAAATGTCCATAATTGATCGATAAATATTAATTTTTGATTAAAATACGTCATTATAGCAAATATTACGTATGTAATCATAGTATTATGTTAAAAAATCTTCATATAGACAAGATTTAAGTAAAATTGCATATATTCTCTTCAAATACAAAAAAAACTAATTGAATACACACACAATTGCTTTTATTTAGTTAAAATAACTTATTATGCAATAAATCATACTTTAAATATTTGTACACCACTTGAATTCAACGTAATGTAATGAATAGCTGCAAAAATATCACTATTCAACTCAAATTCATTGATATATCATAAATCAGACCATAAAAGAGCCTATTCTCTTAAATTTGATCAATATACTGATAAATAGATTTTTAATTATAGGTATTACATTCAAACGCAATCAAATGCCCCTAATAGATCGCCAAATATCAATTTTCTATTAAAATACAATGATATGGCAAATATTAGGTGTGTAATGAGAGTATTATGTTAAAAAACCCTCATATAGATAAGATTAGAGTCATATTGTATATATATTCTCCTCAAATACAATAAAAATTAATTGAATACACACACAATTACTTTTATTTAGTTAAAATGACTTATTATGCAATTAATCGTACTTTAAATGCTTGTACTCCACTTTAATTCAACGTAATGCAAAGAATAGCTGCAAAAACATCACAGTTCAACTCAAATTCAATGATATGTCATAAATTAGACCATAAAGTAAACCCCGAAATCCGCGTAAACTCTGTAAACCCCGTACAAATCGTAAACCCTGTAAACCCCGTACAAACTGTAAACCCCGTAAAGCCGGTACAAACCGTAAATCCCGTAAACCGCATAAACCCCAGAAATCCTGTAAACTGTGTAAACCCCGTAAACCGCGTAAACCCCGAATAACACTGCAAACCGCACAAACCCTACAAATCCCGCAAACCCTACAAACCCCGCAAACACCGCAAACTGTGCAAACGCCGCAAACCGCGCAAACCCCGCAAACAGTGCAAACCGCGCAAACCGCATAATTCGCACAACCCGCGCAACCCGCGCAAACTTAGCAAACCCCGCAGAAATCGTAATCCCCGTAAACCCCGTAAACCCCGTAGAAATCGTAAACCGCTTAAACCGCGAAATCCATGTAAACCTCGTAAACCCCGTACAAACCGTAAACCCCGCAAACCGCGTAAACCCCGCAAACCCCGTAAACCTCGTAAACCCTATAAATA
Source organism: Apostasia shenzhenica (assembly GCA_002786265.1). Lineage (NCBI taxonomy): Eukaryota > Viridiplantae > Streptophyta > Magnoliopsida > Asparagales > Orchidaceae > Apostasia > Apostasia shenzhenica. The sequence continues at coordinate 9,461,683 of KZ452013.1, read as the reverse complement.
GCATAAACCCAATAAACCGCGCAAACTCCGTAAATCGCATAAACCCAGAAAGCCCGGCAAACCCCGAAAACCTGGTAATCCCTGAATAACCCAGCAAGCCCCAAAAACCCTGCAAACCCCACAAACCCTGCAAACCCCGTAAACCCTGCAAACTGCGTAAACCTCGCAAACCGCACAAACCGCGTAAACCCTGCAAACCGCGTAAACCCCATAAACCACGTAAACCCTATAAACCGTGCAAACCCTGTAAACCACGCAAACTCTGTAAACCGCATAAACCCAGAAAACCCGACAAACCCCGAAAACCCGATAATCCCCGAATAACCCAGCAAACCCCGCAAACCCTGCAAACCCCGTAAACCCCGAAAACCCCATAAACACTACAAACCTCGCAAACCCCGTAAAACGCATAAACCCCATAAACTGCATAAACTCCGTAAACCGCATAAACCCTAAAAACTCGGTAAACCCCAAAAACCCGGTAAACCCCGAATATCCCCGCAAATCCCGTAAACCCTAGAAACCCTGCAAACCCCGCAAACCCCGCAAACCCTGTAAACCCCGTAAACTGTGTAAACCCCGTAAACTCGCGTAAACTGCGTAAACCCTACAAACCCCGCAAACCCCGCAAACTGTGTAAACCCCGTAAACAATGTAAACCCCATACAAACCGTAAACCCCGTAAACCGCGTAACCGTAAACCCTGTAAACCGCGTAAACCTTGTAAACCCACGTAAATCGCATAAACCCAAAAAAATCGGTAAACCCTGAAATCCTCGTAAACTCCATAAACCCTGTACAAATCGTAAACCCTGTAAACCCCAAAAAACGGTACAAACCGTAAATCCCGCAAACCGTGTAAACCCTGCAAACCCCGTAAACCCCGCAAACCCCATAAACACTGCAAACCTCGCAAACCCCGTAAACCGCATAAACCCCATAAACTGCATAAACTCCGTAAATCGCGTAAACCCTAAAAACTCGGTAAACCCCGAAAACCCGGTAAACCCCGAATATCCCCGCAAATCCCGTAAACCCCGTAGAAATTGTAAACCCCGAAAACTGCGTAAACCGCAAAATCCATGTAAACCGTAAACCCAAAAAGCCGCGTAAACCCTGCAAACTCCGCAAACCCTGCAAACCCCGTAAACCCCGCAAACCCCATAAACACTGCAAGCCTCGCAAACCCCGTAAACCGCATAAACCCCATAAACTGCATAAACTCCGTAAACCGCGTAAACCCTAAAAACTCGATAAACCCCGAAAACCCGATAAACCCCGAATATCCCCGCAAATCCCGTAAACCCTGGAAACCCTACAAACCCCGCGAACCCCGCAAACCCCATAAACCCTGTAAACCTTGTAAACCCCGTAAACTCACGTAAACTGCGTAAACCCTGCAAACCTCGCAAACCCTGCAAACCATGTAAACCCCGTAAACAATGTAAACCCCGTAAACCGCGTAAACCCTGTAAACCGCGTAAACCTTGTAAACCCACGTAAATCGCATAAACCCAAAAAAATCAGTAAACCCCGAAATCCTCGTAAACTCCATAAACCCTGTACAAACTGTAAACCCTGTAAACCCCGTACAAACCGTAAACCCCAAAAAACGGTACAAACCGTAAATCCCGCAAACCGTGTAAACCCTACAAACCCCGTAAACACCGAAAACTGTGCAAACCGCGCAAACCGCGCAAACCCTGCAAACCTCGCAAACCCCGCAAACACCGCAAACCATGCAAACGCCGCAAACCGTGCAAACCGCGCAAACCCTGCAAACACTGCAAACCCCGCAAACCCCGCAAACCCAGCAAACCCCGCAAACCCTGCAAACCCCGCAAATGCCGCAAATTGTGCAAACCCCGCAAACCATGCAAACCGCGCAAACCCTACAAACCCCGTAAACCCCGCAAACCCCGCAAACCCCGTAAACCCCATAAACCCCGTAAACCGTGTAAACCCAGTAAACCCGCGTAAACCCCGCAAACCCCACAAACCGTGTAAACCCCATAAACCCCGTAAACTGTGTAGACCCTGTAAACCCCATAAACCGCATAAACCCCGTAAACCTCCGTAAACCGTATAAACCCAAAAAACCCAGTAAACCTTGAAATCCTCGTAAACTCCGTAAACCCCGAACAATCTGTAAACCCCGTACAAATCGTAAACCTCGTAAATCCTGCAAACCCTGCACACCGCTTAAATCTCGTAAACCCCGTAAACCCTGAAATCCCGGTAAACCCCGAAAACCCCGTACAAACCGGAAACCCCGTAAACCACATAAACCGCATAAACCATGTAAACTGCGTAAACCCCGTAAACCCGCATAAATTGCATAAACCCCAAAAACCCAGTAAACCCCGAAATCCCCGTAAACTCTGTAAACCCCGTACAAATCATAAACCCCGTACCAATCGTAAACCCCGTACAAATCGTAAACCCCGTAAACCCCGTATAAACTGTAAACCCCATAAATCCTGTAAACCGTGTAAACCCCGTAAACTGCATAAACCCCAAATAACCTTGAAAACCCTGCAAATCCCGCAAACCCTACAAACCCTGCAAACCATGCAAACAGCGCAAACCGCGCAAACCGCGCAAACCGTGCAACCTGCACAACCCGCGCAATCCGCGCAAACCCCATAAACCCTGCAGAAATCGTAATCACTGTAAACCCCGTAAACCTCGTAGAATTCGTAAACCGCTTAAACTGCGAAATCCACGTAAACCCCGTACAAACCGTAAATCCTGTAAACCCTGTACAAATCGTAAACCCCGCAAATCGCGTAAACCCCGCAAACCCCGTAAACCCCG
>KZ452013.1:9342810-9361691 GCA_002786265.1 Apostasia shenzhenica | reverse complement strand
GGTAAACCCCGAAATCCCCGTAAACTCCGTAAACCTTGTATAAACTGTAAACCCCGTACAAATCGTAAACACTGTAAACCCAGTACAAATCGTAAATCCTGCAAACTGCGTAAACCCCGCAAACACTGCAAACCCCGCAAACACCGCAAATCGTGAAAACACCGCAAACCGCGCAAACCCTACAAACCGCGTAAACCATGCAAATCGTGCAAACCCATCAAACTGTGCAAACAACGCAACCCTGCAAACCCTGCAAACCCCGCAAACACTGCAAACCGTGCAAAGTCTGCAAATCGCGCAAACCCTACAAACCACGCAAACCCCAAAATCCGCGCAAACTGTGCAAACCCCGCAAACCGTGCAAACCTCGAAAACCACGCAAACCCTGCAAACCCTGTAAACCCTGCAAATGCAGCAAACCGTGCAAATGCCGTAAACCGCAAAATCCTGAAAACCGCGCAAACCACGCAAAAGCTCAAACCGCCCAAATCGCGCAAACTGTGCAAACCCTGCAAACCCCGCAAACCGCGTAAACCTCGTAAACCCCATAAACCCCGTAAACCCCAAAATCCCAGTAAACCCTGAAAACCCCATACAAACTGTAAACCCTGTAAATCCCGTACAAACCTTAAACTCCGTAAACTGCGTAAACCCCATAAACCTTGTAAACCACTTAAACCATAAAATCTGCGTAAACTCTGTAAACCCCGTAAACCGCATAAACCCTGCAAACCTCACAAACCCCACAAACGCCGCAAATCGTGCAAACGCCGCAAACCGCGCAAACTGCGCAAAACGTGCAAATCATGCAAACTGTGCAAACCCTGCAAAGCGCGCAAACAGTGCAAACCCAGCAAACCCGACAAACCCCGCAAACACTACAAACCGTGCAAAGACCGCAAATCGTGTAAACCCCACAAACCACGCAAACCCCGCAAACCGCACAAACCGTGCAAACTGCGCAAACCCTACAAACCTCGTAAACCCCGTAAACCGCGTAAACCCCATAAACTGTATAAATCCCGTAAATCGCACAAACCCCAAAAATCGCATACAAACCGTAAACCCCATAAATCCCGTAAACCCCGTAAACTGCATAAACTCCGTAAATGCACGTAAATCGCATAAACCCAAAAAACCCGATAAACCCTAAAATCCTCGTAAACTCCGTAAACCCCGTACAAACTGTAAACCCTGTAAACCCCATACAAACCGTAGACCCCGTAAACCCGGTACAAACCGTAAACCCCACAAACCGCGTAAACCCCGCAAACCCCGTAAACCTCGCAAACCCCGCAAACGCCGCAAACCGTGCAAACGCCGCAAAACCGCGCAAACCACGCAAACTACGCAAACCGTGCAAACCGCGCCAACCCCGCAAACCGCGCAAACCCCGAAAACCCCGCAAACCTCGCAAATCCTGCAAACCCCGCAAACGCTGCAAACCGTGCAAACGCCGCAAACCGCGCAAACCACGCAAACTGCGCAAACCAAGCAAACCGCGTAAACCTCGTAAACCCCGTACAAACCGTAAACCTCGTAAACCCCGTACAAACCTAAAACCCCGCAAACCGCATAAACCCCATAAACCCCGTAAACCATGTAAACCCTGTAAACCCACGTAAACTGCATAAACCCAAAAAACTCAGTAAACCCTGAAATCTCCGTAAACCCTAAAATCCCTGTAAATCGTGTAAACCCTGCAAACCTCGTAAACCCTATAAACAGCGTAAACCCTATAAACTGCATAAACCCCGTAAATCGCATAAACCGAAAAAACCCGATAAACTCTAAAAACCCGGTAAACTTTGAATAACCCCTAAAATCCCCAGGGTTTCTGTAAACCGCGTAAACCCCGTAAATAGTGTAAACCCCGTAAACCAGTGTAAACCGCGTAAACCCTGCAAACCCTGCAAACCCCGCAAACCGCGTAAACCCCGTAAACCCCATAAATCCCATAAACCCCATACAAACAGTAAACCCCGTAAACCGCATAAACCCCATAAACCCTATAAACCGTGTAAACTCCATAAACCTCATAAACCGTGTAAACCCCATAAACTTGTGTAAACCGCATAAACCCCAAAAACTCGATAAACCCCGAAATCCCCGTAAACTCCGTAAACCCTGTACAAACCGTAAACCCTGTAAACCCCGTACAAATCGTAAATCCTGTAAACCCAGCACAAATCGTAAACCCCGCAAACCGTGTAAACCCCTCAAACACCGCAAACACTGCAAATGCCGCAAATCGTGCAAACACCGCAAACCGCGGCAACCCTACAAACCTCGTAAACCATGCAAATCGTGCAAACCCCGCAAACTGCACAAACAACGCAAACCCTACAAACCCTGCAAACCCGCAAACACTGCAAACCGTGCAAAGACCGCAAATCGCGCAAACCTACAAACCACGCAAACCCTACAAACCACGCAAACCCCACAAACAGCGCAAACTGCGCAAACCTCGCAAACCGTGCAAACCCCGAAAACTGTGCAAACCCCGCAAACCCTGCAAACCCCGCAAATGCTGCAAACCATGCAAATGCCGGAAAACCGCAAAATCCTGCAAACCATGCAAACCTTGCAAAAGCTCAAACCGCCCAAATCGCGCAAACTGTGCAAACCCTGCAAACCGCGTAAAACTCGTAAACCCCATAAACCCCGTAAACCCCAAAATCCCAGTAAACCCCAAAAAACCCATACAAAATATAAACCCCGTAAATCCCGTACAAACCTTAAACTCCGTAAACTGTGTAAACCCCATAAACCTTGTAAACCGTGTAAACCAAAAAATCTGTGTAAACCTTGTAAACCTCGTAAATCGCGCAAACCCTGCAAACCTCACAAACCCCGCAAACGCCACAAATCGAGCAAACACCGCAAACCGCGCAAACTGTGCAAATCGTGCAAATCGTGCAAACCGTGCAAACCCTAGAAACCGCGCAAACATTGCAAACCCCGCAAACCCTGCAAACACTACAAACCGTGCAAAGACCGCAAATCGTGTAAACCCCACAAACCACGCAAACCCCACAAACTGTGCAAACAGCACAAACCCTACAAACCTCTCATACCCCGTAAACGGCGTAAACCCCATAAACTGCATAAATCCCGTAAACCGCATAAACCCCAAAAAACTCGGTAAACCCCGAATAACCCCGCAAATCCAGTAAACCCTAGAAACCCTGCAAACCCCGCAAACCCCGCAAACCCCCAAACACTGCAAACCCCGCAAACACCGTAAACCCGCAAACCCCGTAAACCCCGTAAACCCCGTAAACTGTGTAAACCCCGTAAACCCGCGTAAACTGCGTAAACCCCGCAAACCCTGCAAACCCCGTAAACCACATACAAACCGTAAATCCCGTAAACCCCATAAACCGCATAAACTCTGTAAACCCACGTAAATCGCATAAACCCAAAAAACTCGATAAACCCCGAAATCCTCGTAAACTCTGTAAACCCCATACAAACCGTAAACCCCGCAAATCGCGTAAACCCCGTAAACCTTGCAAACCCTGCAAACCCCGCAAATGCCGCAAACCATGCAAACGCCGCAAAACCTCGCAAACCCCGCAAACTACGCAAACCGCGCAAACCGCGCAAACCCCACAAACCGCGCAAACCCCGCAAACACCGCAAACCGCGCAAACCACACAAACTGCGCAAACCAAGCAAACCGCGCAAACCCTGCAAACCGCGCAAACCAAGCAAACCGCGCAAACCTTGCAAATCACGTAAACCCCATAAACCCCGTACAAACCGTAAACCCCGTAAACCCTGTACAAACCTAAAACCCCGTAAACCGCATAAACCCTATAAACCCCGTAAACCCCGTAAGCCACATAAACCCTGTAAACCCACGTAAACCGCATAAACCCCAAAAACCCAGTAAACCCTGAAATCTCCGTAAACCCTGAAATCCCCGTAAATTGCGTAAACCCTGCAAACCTCGTAAACCCTGTAAACTGCGTAAACCCCATAAACTGCATAAACCCCGTAAATCGCGTAAACCCAAAAAACCCGGTAAACCCGGAATAACCCCGCAAACCCCGCAAATCCCGGAAACCCCGTAAACCCCGCAAACTTTGCAAACCCCGTAAACCCTATAAACAGTGTAAATCGCATAAACCCCGCAAACCGCGTAAGTAAACCCCATAAATCCCGTAAACCCCATACAAACCGTAAACCCCGTAAACCGCATAAACCCCATAAACCCCGTAAACCACGTAAACCCCATAAACTCGCGTAAACCGCATAAACCCCAAAAACTTGGTAAACCCCGAAATCCCCGTAAACTCCGTAAACCTTGTACAAACTGTAAACCCTGTAAACCCCGTACAAATCGTAAACACTGTAAACCCAGTACAAATCGTAAACCCCGCAAACCGCGTAAACCCCGCAAACACTGCAAACCCCGCAAACACTGCAAATCGTGCAAACACCGCAAATCGCGCAAACCCTACAAACCGCGTAAACCATGCAAATCGTGCAAACCCATCAAACTGTGCAAACAACGCAAACCCTGCAAACCCTGCAAACCCCGCAAACACTACAAACCGTGCAAAGTCCGCAAATCGCGCAAACCCTACAAACCACGCAAACCCCACAAACCGCGCAAACTGCGCAAACCCCGCAAACCGTGCAAACCCCAAAAACCGCGCAAACCCTGCAAACCCTGTAAACCCTGCAAATGCTCCAAACTGTGCAAATGCCGTAAACCGCAAAATCCTGCAAACCGCGCAAACCACGCAAAAGCTCAAACCGCCCAAATCGCGCAAACTGTGCAAACCCCGCAAACCGCGTAAACCTCGTAAACCCCATAAACCCCGTAAACCCATAAATCCCAATAAACCCCGAAAACCCCATACAAACTGTAAACCCTGTAAATCCCGTACAAACCTTAAACTCCGTAAACTGCGTAAACCCCATAAACCTTGTAAACCGCGTAAACCAAAAAATCTGCGTAAACCCTGTAAACCCCGTAAACCGCGTAAACCCTGCAAACCTCACAAACCCCGCAAACACCGCAAATCGTGTAAACGCCGCAAACCGCACAAACTGCGCAAATCGTGCAAATCATGCAAACTGTGCAAACCCTGCAAACCGCGCAAACAGTGCAAACCCAGCAAACCCTGCAAATCCCGCAAACACTACAAGCCGTGCAAAGACCGCAAATCGTGTAAACCCCACAAACCACGCAAACCCTGCAAACCGCACAAACAGTGCAAACTGCGCAAACCCTGCAAACCTCACAAACCCCGTAAACCGCGTAAACCCCAAAAACTGCATAAATCCCGTAAATCGCATAAACCCCAAAAAACTCGGCAAACACCGAACAACCCCGCAAACCCCACAAATCTCGTAAACCCTGCAAACCCCGCAAACCCCACAAACCCCCAAACCCTGCAAACACCGCAAACACCGTAAACCCCGCAAACCCCGTAAACCCTGTAAACCCCGTAAACCTTGTAAACCCCGTAAACCCGCGTAAACCGTGTAAACCCCGCAAACCCTGCAAACCGTGTAAACCCCGTAAACCCCATACAAACCGTAAACCCCGTAAACCGCATAAACTCCGTAAACCTACGTAAATCGCATAAACCCAAAAAACCCGATAAACCCCGAAATCCTCGTAAACTCTGTAAACCATGTACAAACTGTAAACCCTGTAAACCGCATAAACCCCGCAAACCCCGCAAACCTCGCAAACCCCGCAAACCCCGCAAACGCCGCAAACCGTGCAAACGCCGCAAAACCTCGCAAACCCTGCAAACTACGCAAACCGTGCAAACCGCGCAAACCCCACAAACCGCGCAAACCCCGCAAACCCCGCAAACCCCGCAAACCCCGCAAATCTTGCAAACCCCGCAAACGCCGCAAACCGTGCAAACGCGCAAACCGCGCAAACCACGCAAACTGCGCAAACCAAGCAAACCCGGCAAACCACGTAAATCCCGTAAACCCCGTACAAACCGTAAACCCCGTAAACCCCGTACAAACCTAAAACCCCGTAAACCGCATGAACCCCGTAAACCCCGTAAATCACGTAAACCCTGTAAACCCATGTAAACCGCATAAACCCCAAAAACCCAGTAAACCCTAAAATCTCCGTAAACCCTAAAATCTCCGTAAATCGCGTAAACCCTACAAACCTCGTAAACCCTGTAAACTGCGTAAACCCCATAAACTACATAAACTCCGTAAACCATGTAAACCCAAAAAACCCGATAAACCCTGAAAACCCGGTAAACCCTGACTAACCCCGCAAACCCAGCAAATCCCGGAATCCCCGTAAACCCCGCAAAGCCCGCAAACCCCGCAAACCCCGTAAACCCCGTAAACAGTGTAAACCCCGTAAACCCGCGTAAACCGCGTAAACCCTTAAACCCCACAAACCGGGTAAACCCCGTAAACCCTATAAATCCCCTAAACCCATACAAACCGTAATCCCCGTAAACCGCATAAAGCTCATAAACCCCGAAAACCGCATAAACCCCATAAACTCGCGTAAACTGCATAAACCCCAAAAACTCGGTAACCCCGAAATCCTCGTAAACTCTATAAACCCTTTACAAACCGTAAATCCTGTAAACCCCGTACAAATCGTAAACCCCGTAAACTCGGTACAAATCGTAAACCCCGCAAACCACGTAAACCCCGCGAACACCGCAAACCCCGCAAATGCCGCAAATCGTGCAAACGCCGCAAACCGCACAAACCTTACAAACTGCGTAAACCGTGCAAACCGTGCAAACCCCGCAAACTGCGCAAACAACGCAAACCCTGCAAACCCCGCAAACATTACGAATCGTGCAAAGACCGCAAATCGCGCAAACCCTACAAACCACGCAAACCCCACAAACCGCGCAAACTGCGCAAACCCCGCAAACCGTGCAAACCCCAAAAACTGCGCAATCCCCACAAACCCTGCAAACCCCGCAAATGCTGCAAATCGTGCAAATGCCGCAAATCGCAAAATCCTGCAAACCGCGCAAACCGCGCAAAAGCTCAAACCGCCCAAATCGCGCAAAATGTGCAAACCATGCAAACCTCACAAACTGCATAAATCTCGTAAACCCCATAAACCCCGTAAACCCCAAAATCCCAGTAAACCCTGAAAACCCCATACAAACTATAAACCCCGTAAATGCCGTACAAACCTTAAAGTCCGTATACTGCATAAACCCCATAAACCTTGTAAACCGCATAAACCCAAAAATCTGCATAAACCCTGTAAACCCCGTAAACCGCATAAACCCCGTAAACCGCATAAACCCTGCAAACCTTGCAAACCCCGCAAACGCCGCAAATCATGCAAACGCCGCAAATCGCACAAACTGCGCAAACCGTGCAACTCTTGCAAACCCCGCAAACCGCGCAAACAGTGGAAACCTCGCAAACCCTGCAAACACCGAAAACACTGCAAACCGTGCAAAGACCGCAAATTGTGCAAACCCCACAAACCTCGCAAACCCCACAAACTGTAAAAACCGTGCAAACCGCGCAAATCCCGCAAACTCCGCAAACCCCACAAACCCTGCTAACCCCGCAAACACCGCAAAAAGTGCAAACGCCGCAAACCAAGCAAACCGCGTAAACCCCGTAAACCCCGTACAAATCGTAAACCCCGTACAAACCGTAAACCCCGTACAAACCGTAAACCCCATAAATCCCGTAAACCGTGTAAACCCCATAAACCGCGTAAACCCCGAATAACCTCGCAAACCCCGCAAACTCTGCAAATCCCACAAACCCCAGAAACCCTACAAACCCTACGAACCCCGCAAATGTCGCAAACTATGCAAACGCCGCAAACAGCGCAAACAATGCAAACCCCGCAAACTGCGCAACCGGCACAACCCGCGCAACCCGCGCAAACCCTGCAAACCACGCAGAAATCGTAATCCCCGTAAACCCCGTAAACCCCTTAGAAATCATAAACCGTTTAAACCGCAAAATCCAAGTAAACCCCGTACAAACCGTAAACCCCGTAAACCTCGTACAAACTGTAAACCCCGCAAACCGCGTAAACCCCGCAAACCCCGTAAACCCCGTAAACACTGCAAACCCCGCAAACCCCGCAAACCCCATAAACCCCGTAAACCACATAAACCTAGCAAACCGCGAAAATTTTGCAAACCGCGTAAACCCCGCAAACCGTGTAAACCCTGTAAACAGCGTAAACCCTATAAACTGTGCAAATCTCGTAAATCGCGCAAACCCAGAAAACCCAACAAACCCTAAAAACCCGGTAATACCCGAATAACCCAGCAAACCCCGCAAACCCCGCAAACTCCGTAAACCCTGCAAACCTCGCAAACCCCGTAAACCGCATAAACTGCATAAACCCCATAAATTGTGTAAACCCCAAAAACCCTGTAAACCCCGAATAACACCGCAAACCCCGCAAATCCCGTAAACCCTGCAAACCCCACAAACCCCGTAAACCCCGCAAACACCATAAACAAGCGTAAATCGCGTAAACCCTGCAAACCTTGCAAATCGTGTAAACCCCGTAAACCCCGTAAACCCCATACAAACCTTAAACCCCGTAAATCGCGTAAACCCCGTAAACCGCATAAACCCCGTAAACCCGCGTAAATCGCATAAACCCCAAAAACTCGGTAAACCCTGAAATCCTTGTAAACTCCATAAACCCCATACAAACCGTAAACCCTGTAAACCCCGCACAATCCGTAAATCCTGTAAACCCGATACAAACCGTAAACCCCGCAAACCGCGTAAACCCCGCAAACCCCGTAAACCCCGCAAACCCTGCAAATGCCGCAAACTGTGCAAACGCTGCAAAACCGTGCTAACCCTACAAACCGCACAAACTGTGTAATCCGTGCAAACTCCACAAGCCGCAAAAACCCCGCAAACCCCGTAAACCCTACAAACCCTGCAAATGCTGCAAACCGTGCAAAAGTTGCAAACCACGCAAACCGCGCAAACCAAGCAAACCGCGCAAACCCCGCAAATTGCGTAAACCCTGTAAACCCCATACAAACCATAAACCCTGGAAACCATAAACCCCGTAAACCGTGTAAACCTCGTAAACTCGTGTAAACCGTATAAACCCCATAAACCCCGCAAACCGTGTCAAACCCGTAAACTCGGTAAACCCCATACAAACCGTAAATCCCGTAAACCGCGTAAACAGCGTAAACCCTGTAAACCCCGTAAACCATGTAAACCCCCGTAAACCCGCGTAAACGGCATAAATCCCAAAAACCCAGTAAACCCCAAAATCCCCGTAAACTCCGTAAACCCTGTACAAACTGTAAACCTTGTAAACCCCATACAAACTATAAACCCCATAACCCGGTACAATCCGTAAACCCTGCAAACCGCGTAAACCCTACAAAACCTGTAAACCCCGCAAACCTCGCAAATCACACAAATGCTGCAAACCGTGCAATTGCCGCAAAATTGCGCAAACCCCGCAATTCGCGCAAAACATGCAAACTACGCAAACCCTGCAGACTGTGCAAACCCTATAAACCCTACAAACCCTGCAAATCCCGCAAATGCCCCAAACTGTGCAAACGTCACAAACCATGCAAACGGCGCAAACCACGTAAACCATGCAAACCGCGCAAACCCCACAAACCGCGCAAACCCCACAAACCGCGTAAACCCCGTACAAACTGTAAACCCTGCAAATCGCGTAAACCGCATAAACCCCGTCAACCCACAAACACCGCAAACTATGCAAACGCCGCAAACCGCGCAAAACCCGCAAACCGCGCAAACCGCGCAAACCCCGCAAACCCTACAAACCGCACAAACCCCGCAAACTGCGTAAACCATGCAAACACTGTAAACCGTGTAAACTGTAAACCGCATAAACCCCGAATAACCCAGCAAACCCTGCAAACCCGACAAACCCCGCAAACCCTGCAAACCCCGCAAATGCCGCAAACTGTGCAAACCCCGCAAATCATGCAAACCTCGCAAACCCCGCAAACCCCAGAAACTGCGCAAACCCCGCAAACCCCGTAAACCCCATAAATCCCATAAATCGTGTAAACCCATAAACCCGCGTAAACCGCATAAACCCTGCAAACCCCACAAACCGCATAAACCCCATAAACCCCGTAAACCCCATATAAACCGTAAACCTTGTAAACTGCATAAACCCCGTAAACCCCGTAAACCCTGTAAACCACGTAAACCCTATAAACCCACGTAAAGCGCATAAACCCCAAAAACCCAGTAAACCCTGAAATCCCCGTAAACTCCGTAAACCCCATAAACCCCGTACAAACCGTAAACCCTATACAAACCATAAACCCCGTAAACCTCGCAAACCATGCAAACATCGTAAACCCCGTCAACCCCGAAAGACCCATAAAAACCATAAACCCCATAAACCCCTTACAAATCGTAAACCCCGTAAACCGCATAAACTACGTAAACCCCGTAAACCCCATAAACCCTGTAAACCGCGTAAACCCCATAAACCCACATAATCCGCATAAACCCTTACGGAGTTTACGGTGGTTTTAGGGTTTATCGGGTTTTTGGGGTTTATGCGGTTTACGCGGGTTTATGCGGTTTACGCGGGTTTATGCGGTTTACGCGGGTTTATGGGTACGCAGTTTATAGGGTTTACGGGGTTTACGCGGTTTACGGGTTTATATGGGTTTACGGGGTTTATGGGGTTTACGACGTTTACGAGGTTTACGGGGTTTACGGGGTTTACGGGGTTTCTCGATTTGCAGGGTTTGCGCGGTTTGCACAGTTTGAGCAATTTTCACGATTTGCACATTTTGCGGGGTTTGCAGGATTTGCACAGTTTGCAGGGTTTGTGCGGTTTGCGGCGTTTGCACGGTTTGCAGGGTTTGCGGGATTTGTGGGATTATTCGGGGTTTATGCGGTTTACGAGGTTTACACGGTTTACGAGGTTGCGTAGTTTACGTAGTTTGCATTGTTTGCATGGTTTGCGGGGTTTGCAGGGTTTGCGTGGTTTGCGTTGTTTGCGGGGTTTGCATGGTTTGTAGTGTTTGCACAGTTTGCGGTGTTTGCGGGGTTTGCCGGGTTTGCAGGGTTTACGATGTTTGCGGGGTTATTCGGGGTTTATGCAATTTACAGTTTACACAGTTTACGAGGTTTGCATAGTTTATGCAGTTTGCAGGGTTTGCGTGGTTTGCGGGGTTTGCGGGGTTTGCGCGGTTTGCAGGTTTTGCACAGTTTGTGGGGGTTGCGTGGTTTGTATGGTTTACGGCATTTGCATGGTTTGCGGTGTTTGCAGGGTTTGCAGGGTTTGCGGGTTTTACGGGGTTTGCGGGATTTATGCGGTTTGCGGCGTTTACAATGTTGTCAAAGTTGTCGGGGTTGTCGGGGTTGTCAGGATTTACGGGGTTGTCGAAGTTGTCGGGATTTATGGGGTTTACAGGGTTTATCGTTAGTATGGGGTTTACCGTTGGTATAGGGTTTACGGTTGTTACGGGGTTTACGGTTGTTACGGGGTTTACGGTTGGTATGGGGTTTACAGTTGGTACACAGTTTACGGTTTGTATGGGGTTTACGATTGGTACGGGGTTTACGGTTAGTACGGGGTTTACGGTTTGTACGGGGTTTACGGTTACAGATTACAGGGGGTTTACATATTTTACGGGGTTCTTCGGGGTTTACGGGGTTTACGGGATTTGCGGGGTTTGCACGGTTTGTACGGGGTTTATGGGATTTATGGTTTGTACAACATTTTCGGGGTTTACAGCGTTTGCACGGTTTGCGGTGTTTGTAGGGTTTAAGGGGTTTGCGGGATTTGTAGGGTTTGCAAGGTTTGCGGGGTTTGCAGGGTTTACGGGGTTTGCAGGGTTTACACGGTTTGCGGGGTTTATGGTTTGTACGGTGTTTACAGGGTTTACGGTTTGTACTAGGTTTACATGGATTTTGCGGTTTAAGCGGTTTACGCGGTTTACAATTTCTGCGGGGATTACGGAGTTTACGGGGATTACGATTTCTACGGGGCTTGCAGGGTTTGGGCAGATTGCAGGGTTTGCGGAGTTTGGGGGGTTTGCGGGGTTTGCAAGGTTTGCACGGTTTGCGCGGTTTGCGGGGTTGGCGCAGTTTGCAGGGTTTGCGTAGTTTGCAGTGTTTGCACGGTTTGCGGTGTTTGCGGGGTTTGCGGGGTTTGTAGGGTTTACGGGGTTTCTGTGGTTTACACGATTTGTGAAGTTTACGATGTTGTCGAGGTTGCGGGGTTGTCGGGGTTGTCGGGGTTGTCGGGATTTACGGGGTTTACGGTGTTTATGGGGTTTACTGTTTGTACGAGGTTTACGGTTGGTACGGGGTTTACGATTGGTACGGGGTTTACGGTTGGTACGGGGTTTACGGTTGGTACGGGATTTACGGTTGGTACGGGGTTTACGGTTGGTACGGGGTTTACGGTTTGTACAGGGTTTACGGATTATGAGGGTTTACATATTTTACGGGGTTCTTCAAGGTTTACAAGGTTCTTTGGGGTTTACGGGGTTCTTCGGGGTTACGGGGTTCTTCGGAGTTAAGGGGTTTTTCAGGTTTTTATGACGTTTAACAATTTTTATGAGTTTTTTGGGTTTACTGGGTTTTCAAGGTTTGCACGGTTTGTGGGGTTTGCAGCGTTTGCACGGTTTGCGGTATTTGTGGGGTTTGCGGGGTTTGCGGTTACACGGTTTACGCGATTTGCAGGGTTTACGGTTTGTACGGTGTACTTTATGGGGTTTACGGTTTGTACGAGGTTTATAGAGTATATGGGGATTTCGAAGTTTACCTGTTTTTTAGGGATTATGCGGTTTACGCGGGTTTACGGGGTTTACGCAGTTTACAGGGTTTACATGATTTACGGTGTTTACAGTTTGTACAAGGTTTACGTGGTTTACGGTTTGTATGACATTTTTGGGGTTTACGGCGTTTACGGCATTTGCACGGTTTGCGGCGTTTGCGAGCTTTACGGGGTTTGTGGGGTTTGCAAGGTTTGCAGGGTTTACGTGATTTACAGTTTACATAGTTTACGAGGTTTGCACAGTTTATGCAGTTTGCGGGGTTTGCGCGGTTTGTGGGGTTTGCGGGGTTTGCGCAGTTTGCGGGTTTTGCACGGTTTGTGGGGTTTGCGCAATTTGCATGGTTTGCGGTGTTTGCATGGTTTGCGGTGTTTGCGGGGTTTGCGGGGTTTGCGGGGTTTACGGGGTTTGCGGGGTTTACGGGGTTTGCGGGGTTTATGCGGTTTGCGGGGTTTATGCGGTTTACGGGGTTTACGATGTTGTCGAGGTTATCGGGGTTGTCGGGGTTATCAGGATTTAGGGGGTTGTCAAAGTTGTCGGGATTTACGGGGTTTACGGGGTTTACGGTTGGTACGGGATTTACGGTTGGTACGGGGTTTACGGTCAGCACAGGGTTTACGGTTTGTATGGGGTTTACGGTTACGGATTACATGGGGTTTACATATTTTATGGGGTTCTGCGGGGTTTGCGGGGTTTACGGGGTTTGCACGATTTGTACGATGTTTACGGGGTTTATGGTTTGTACGGCATTTTCGGGGTTTACAGGGTTTACGGTGTTTGCACGGTTTGCGGCGTTTGCAGGGTTTATGGGGTTTGCGGGGTTTGCGGTTTGTAGGGTTTGCGGGGTTTACGGGGTTTACAGTTTGTAAGGGGTTTACATGGATTTCATGGTTTAAGCGGTTTACACGGTTTACAATTTCTGTGGGGTTTATAGAGTTTACGGGGATTACGATTTCTGCGGGGCCTGCGGGGCTTGCAGGGTTTGCGCGGGTTGCGCAGTTTGCGCGGGTTGTAGGGTTTGCGGGGTTTGCGCAGTTTGCGGGGTTTGCGGGGTTTGCAGGGTTTGCACGGTTTGTGCGGTTTGCGGGGTTGGCGCAGTTTGCAGGGTTTGTGCAGTTTGTGGCGTTTGCACGGTTTGCGGTGTTTGCGAGATTTGCAGGGTTTGCGGGGTTTACGGGGTTTGCGGAGTTTACACGATTTATGAACTTTATGATGTTGTCAAGGTTTCGGGGTTGTCGGGGTTGTCGGGATTTACAGAGTTTACGTGGTTTATGGGGTTTACTGTTTGTACGAGGTTTACGGTTGGTACGGGGTTTACGATTGGTATGGGGTTTACGGTTGGTACGGGGTTTACGGTTGGTACGAGGTTTACGGTTGGTACGGGGTTTATGGTTTGTACAGGGTTTACGATTTGTACGGGGTTTATGGATTATGATGGTTTACGTATTTTACGGGGTTCTTCGGTGTTTTCGGGGTTCTTCAGGGTTACGGGGTTCTTCAGAGTTACGGGGTTTTTCAGGTTTTTACGACGTTTAACAATTTTTATGAGTTTTTTGGGTTTACCGGGTTTTCGGGGTTTGCACGGTTTGCGGGGTTTGCGGTGTTTGCAAGGTTTGCGGTGTTTGCGGGTTTTAAAGATTTGCGGGGTTTGCGGGGTTTACGGGGTTTACAGTTTGTACGGGGTTTACGGGGTTTACGGTGTGTACGGTGTTTATGGGGTTTACGGTTTGTACAGGGTTTATGTAGTTTACGGGGATTTCGAAGTTTACCTGTTTTTTGGGGTTTATGCGGTTTACGCGGGTTTACGGGGTTTACGCGGTTTACAGGGTTTACAGGGTTTACGCGGTTTACGGGGTTTACAGTTTGTAAGGGGTTTACGAGGTTTACGGTTTGTACAACATTTTCGGGGTTTACGGGGTTTACAGCATTTGCACGGTTTGCGGCGTTTGTGGGGTTTACAGGGTTTGCAGGGTTTGCGGGGTTTGCGGCGTTTGCGGGGTTTACGGGGTTTGTAAGGTTTATGCGGTTTGCTGGGTTTACAATTTGTACCGGGTTTACGAGGTTTACGGTTTGTATGAGGTTTACAGGGTTTACGATTTGTACGGGGTTTACGGAGTTTACGGGGATTTCGGGGTTTACCGGGTTTTTGGGGTTTATGCGATTTACGGGATTTATGGGGTTTACGCGGTTTATGGGGTTTACTGTTTGTATGGGGTTTATAGGGTTTACGGGGTTTGCTGGGTAATTCGAGGAATACCGAGTTTTCGGGGTTTGTCGGGTTTACATTTCCACGATTTACAAGATTTGCACAGTTTTTAGGGTTTATGCGGTTTACGGGGTTTACGCGGTTTGTGGGGTTTACGCGGTTTACGGGGTTTACAGTTTGTAAGGGTTTTACGAGGTTTACGGTTTGTACAACATTTTTGGGGTTTACGGGGTTTACAGCATTTGCACGGTTTGCGGCGTTTGTGGGGTTTACAGGGTTTGCAGGGTTTGCGGGGTTTGCGGCGTTTGCGGGGTTTACGGGGTTTGTAAGGTTTATGCGGTTTGCTGGGTTTACAATTTGTACCGGGTTTACGGGGTTTACGGTTTGTATGAGGTTTACAGGGTTTACGATTTGTACGGGGTTTACGGAGTTTACGGGGATTTCGGGGTTTACCGGGTTTTTGGGGTTTATGTGGTTTATGCAGGTTTACGAGGTTTACGCGGTTTACGGGGTTTGTTGGGTTATTCGGGGATTATCGGGTTTTCGGGGTTTGTTGGGTTTTCTAGGTTTATGCGGTTTACAGGGTTTGCGCAATTTACAAGGTTTGCACGGTTTTTTAGGATTAACACAGTTTACGAGGTTTATGCAGTTTGTGGGGTTTATGCGGTTTGCATGGTTTACGCGGTTTGCACGTTTTGTGCAGTTTGCGAGGTTTATGGGGTTTGCGGGGTTTGCATGGTTTACAGGGTTTACGAGTTTTACGGGGTTTCCGGAGTTTGCAGGGTTTACGAGGTTTGCGGGGTTTACGGTTTGTACGGGGTTTACATGGATTTCACGGTTTAAGCGGTTTACGCGGTACAATCTGTAAACCCCGCAAACCGCATAAACCTCGCAAACCTTGTAAACCCCGAAAACACCGCAAACCACGCAAATGCTGCAAACCGTTCAAACGCCGCAAAACAGCGCAAACCCCGCAAACCGCGCAACATTTATGCAGTTTACGGGGTTTATGCAGTTTATGGGGTTTATGCAGTTTACAGGGTTTGTGAGGTTTGCAGTGTTTATGGGGTTTGCGGGGTTTACGGGGTTTACAGGGTTTGCGGGGTTTGCTGGGTTATTCGGGGATTATCGGGTTTTCGGGGTTTGCTGGGTTTTCTAGGTTTATGCGGTTTACAGAGTTTGCGTGGTTGACGGGGTTTGCGCGGTTTATAGGGTTTAAGCAATGTATGGGATTTACGCGGTTTGCAGGGTTTACGCGGTTTGTGCAGCTTGCGATGTTTACGCGGTTTGCGGGTTTACGGTGTTTGCGGGGTTTGCGGTGTTTGTAGGGTTTACAGGGTTTGCGGGGTTTACGGTTTGTGCAGAGTTTACAGGGTTTACGGTTTGTACGGGATTTGCGAGGTTTAAGCGGTTTGCGGGGTTTACAGGGTTTACGGGGTTTGCGGGTTTGCGGGGTTTACGCAGTTTGCGGGGTTTACGGTTTGTACGGGGTTTACGGTTTGTACGGGGTTTACATGGATTTCGCGGTTTAAGCTGTTTACGATTTCTATGGGGTTTACAGGGTTTACGGGGATTACGATTTCTGCGGGGTTTGCAGGGTTTGCGCGGGTTGCGCGGGTTGTGCGAATTGTGCAGTTTGCACTGTTTGCACCGTTTGCGGGGTTTGCGCGGTTTGCGGCGTTTGCACAGTTTGCGGCGTTTGCAGGGTTTGCAGGGTTTGCTGGATTTGCAGGGTTTGCGTGGTTTGCGGGGTTATTCAGGGTTTGCGGGGTTTACGGGGTTTACATGGTTTACGGGATTTCTGGGGTTTACGGTTTGTACGGGGTTTACAATTTATATGGGGTTTACAGAGTTTACGGGGATTTCGGGGTTTACCGGGTTTTAGGGTTTATGCGGTTTACACGGGTTTACGGGGTTTTTTTTCAGTTTACAGTGTTTACGGGGTTTTCGCGATTTACGGGGTTTACGATGTTTACGGTTTGTATGGGGTTTTCGGGTTTTACCGGGATTTTGGGGTTTACGAGGTTTACGAGGTTTATGCGGTTTGTGGAGTTTGCGGGGTTTGCGCCATTCGGGCAGTTTGAGCTGTTTGCGCGGTTTGTACTGTTTGCGCTGTTTGCGCAGTTTGCACGGTTTGCGCGGTTTGTGGGGTTTTACGGTTTTCAGTGTTTGCACAGTTTGCAGCATTTGAGGAGTTTACAGGGTTTGCGGGGTTTGTGCGGTTTGTAGGGTTTACGTGGTTTGCGTGATTTGCGGGGTTTTCGTGGTTTGCGAGGTTTGTGCGGTTTGCGGGATTTGCACGGTTTGCAGTGTTTGCGGGATTTGCAGGGTTTGCGTGGTTTGCGCGGTTTGCGGCATTTGGACAGTTTGCGGCGTTTGCAGCGTTTGCGGGGTTTGCGAGGTTTGCGGGGTTTTCGGGATTTGCGACGTTTACGCCGTTTGCGGGGTTTACGGTTTGTATCGGGTTTACGAGGTTTACGATTTGTACAGGGTTTACAGGGTTTATGATTTGTACGGGGTTTAC
This sequence comes from Apostasia shenzhenica, assembly GCA_002786265.1. Classification (NCBI taxonomy): domain Eukaryota; kingdom Viridiplantae; phylum Streptophyta; class Magnoliopsida; order Asparagales; family Orchidaceae; genus Apostasia; species Apostasia shenzhenica. The sequence goes on along the minus strand of KZ452013.1, from coordinate 9,344,185 downwards.
GGAGTTTACGGGTATTTCGGGGTTTACCGGGTTTTTGGGGTTTATGCGGTTTACGTGAGTTTATGGGGTTTACGCAGTTTACGGGGTTTACGATTTGTATGGGGTTTACGGGGTTTACGGGGCTTACGCGGTTTGTAGGGTTTACGTAGTTTACGCGAGTTTACGGGGGTTTACAGGGTTTGCGGGGTTTGCGGGGTTTGCGTGGTTTGCAGGGTTTCCGGGGTTTACGGGATTTGCTGTATTTGCGGTGTTATTCGGGGTTTACCGAGTTTTCGGGGTTTACCGAGTTTTTGGGGTTTACGCGGTTTCTGGGGTTTATGTAGTTTACGGGGTTTGCGAGGTTTGCAAGGTTTACGGGGTTTGCAGGATTTAAGGGGTTTGCATGGTCTGCTGGGTTATTCAGAGATTATCGGGTTTTACGGGTTTTACGGGGTTTGCGGGGTTTGAGCAGTTTTCGCGGTTTGCACAATTTGAGGGGTTTGCGCGGTTTGCGGGGTTTGCGGGGTTTGGGCCGTTTGTAGGGTTTGCGCGGTTTGCGGTGTTTGCTCGGTTTGCAGGGTTTGTGGGGTTATTCGGGGTTTATGCGGTTTATGGGATTCACACGGTTTACAGGGTTTGCACAGTTTACACGGTTTGCGTGGTTTGCTCGGTTTGCGGGGTTTGCATGGTTTGCAGCGTTTGCGGCGTTTGCGGGGTTTGTGGGGTTTGCATGGTTTGCGGTGTTTGCGAGGTTATTCAGGGTTTACGCGGTTTACGATTTACACGGTTTATGAGGTTTGCACGATTTACGCGGTTTGCGGGGTTTGTGCGATTTGCGGGTTTTGCGCAGTTTGCGGGTTTGTGCTATTTGCGTGGTTTGCGGCGTTTGCATGGTTTGCGGTGTTTGCACGGTTTGCGGCATTTGCAAGGTTTGCAGGGTTTACAGTTTGTACAGGGTTTACAGAGTTTACGGGGATTTTGGTGTTTACCGGATTTTTGGGGTTTATGCGGTTTATGCGGGTTTACGGGGTTTACGCGATTTACGGGGTTTACAGTTTGTATGGGGTTTACAGGGTTTACGGGGTTTACATGATTTGTGGGGTTTACGGGGATTACGGGGTTTATGAGGTTTACGCGGTTTGCAAAGTTTGCGGGGTTTACGCGATTTGCTCGGTTTGCGCGATTTGCGTGGTTTGCGCGGTTTGCGGCATTTGCACGGTTTGCAATGTTTGCAAGGTTTGCAGTGTTTGCGTGGTTTGCAGGGTTTGCGCGGTTTGCAAGATTTGTGCGATTTGCACGGTTTGCACGGTTTGCGGGGTTTGCGAGATTTTGCGGCGTTTGCACGGTTTGCGGTGATTGCGGGGTTTGCAGGGTTTACGGGGTTTGCGGGGTTTAC
>KZ452013.1:9171121-9182527 GCA_002786265.1 Apostasia shenzhenica | reverse complement strand
AGAGAGAGAAGAGAGAGAGATGTTAATTAGCCGTTGTACGAATGAGTTTGCGCGAGTGATATTAGCCGGGGCTCTGCAATACTTCGGCGCGTAGAGCCTTCCAGAGAGAGTGCACGTTTGGTATAGAGCCGTTTTCCGCACGGTTCTCGCAGAGGTTGTAGACGTGGCTTTAGCGGCAAATTCTGCCCGGGTTTGCAGGGTTTGGTGGGGTTGCAGGGTTTATTCCTCTGCAGAACGGGTTGGGTTTTACAATGTTTAAGCAAAGCCTTTCACAATTCTTTAATCAAATTTACAGGGTTTGCGCGGTTTACGCGGTTTGCGGGGTTTGCACGGTTTGCGGGGTTTGCACGGTTTGCGGGGTTTGCACGGTTTGTGGGGTTTGCGTGGTTTGCGTTGTTTGCGGGGTTTGCGCGGTTTGCATGGTTTGCATCATTTGCATGGTTTGCGGCGTTTGTAGGGTTTGCGCAGTTTGCGGGGTTTGCGCTGTTTGCGCAGTTTGCGGGGTTTGTGCGGTTTGCGTGGTTTGCGCAATTTGCGTGGTTTGCACGGTTTGCACGGTTTGAGCGGTTTTCGCAGTTTGTGTTGCAGTGTTTGCATGGTTTGCGGCGTTTGCGGGTTTGCGGGGTTTGCGTGGCTTACGGGGTTATTCGGGGTTTATGCGGTTGACAAGGTTTACACAGTTTACGGGGTTTGCGTGGTTTATGCAGTTTGCGGGGTTTGCGCGGTTTGCAGGGTTTGTGCGGTTTGCGCTGTTTGCAGGGTTTGCGCGGTTTGCAGGGTTTACAGTGTTATTCAGGGTTTATGCTGTTTACGGTTTACACGATTTATGGGGTTTGCGCAGTTTACGGGGTTTACATAGTTTACGGGGTTTTCGCAGTTTACTCGGTTTGAGGGATTTGCACAGTTTGTGGTGTTTACACGGTCTATGGAGTTTACACGATTTACAGGGTTTGCCCGGTTTACTCGGTTTGCGGTTTACGTGGTTTGCGCGGTTTGCATGGTTTGCGGGGTTTGCGGGGTTTGCGGGGTTTGCGTGGTTTGCGGCGTTTGCACGGTTTGCGGCATTTGTAGGGGTTGCGGGGTTTTCGGGGTTTACGGGGTTTGCAAGATTTATGCAGCTTGCGAGGTTTACAGTTTGTACTGGGTTTACGGGGTTTACAGTTGTTATGGGGTTTACAGGGTTTACGGTTTGTACGGGTTTATGGAGTTTACGAGTATTTTGGAGTTTATACGATCTACGGGGTTTGCGCGGTTTACTAGATTTGTGTGGTTTGCGTGATTTGTGCGGTTTGCGCAGTTTGCACGGTTTGCGTAGTTTTCGCGGTTTATGTTGGGGCGTTTGCATGGTTTGCGGTGTTTGCGGGGTTTGCGGGGTTTATGGGGTTATTCAGGGTTTACACGGTTTACAGGGTTTACGCGATTTATGGGGTTTGCGTGGTTTGCGCGGTTAGCAGGGTTTCCGCGGTTTGCAGGGTTTGTAGGGTTTGCGCTGTTTGCAGGGTTTGCGCTGTTTGCAGGGTTTGCACGGTTTGCTTGGTTTGCGGCCTTTGCACGGTTTGCGGGGTTTGCCGGGTTTGTCGGGTTTTCGGGGTTTGTCGGGTTTTCGGGGTTTGTGGAGTTTGCGGGGTTATTCGGGGTTTACGCGGTTTACGCGGTTTACGGTTTGCATGGTTTATGGGGTTTCCACAGTTTACGCGGTTTGCAGGGTTTGCGCGATTTGCGGGGTTTGCGCGGTTTGTGCAGTTTTCGCGGTTGGCAGGGTTTGCGCGGTTTGCGCGGTTTGCGCGGTTTGCGCGGTTTGCAGGGTTTGCGCGGTTTGCGCGGTTTGCGGCGTTTGCGGGGTTTGCGAGGTTTATGCGGTTTGTGGGGTTTATGGTTTGTACGGGGTTTACGCGGTTTACGGTGTTTACGCGGTTTACGGGGTTTCGGGGTTTGCATGGTTTATGGGATTTGCAGGGTTTATGGGGTTTACGGGATTTTTGGGGTTTGCAGGGTTATTCTGGGTTTATCGAGTTTTCAGGGTTTACCGAGTTTTTGGGGTTTACACGGTTTACGGGGTTTATGCGGTTTATCTGGTTTATGCAGTTTACAGGGTTTATGCGGTTTACGAGGTTTGTGCGGTTTACGGGGTTTGTGCGGTTTATAGGGTTTACGCAGTTTATGGGGTTTACACGGTTTGCGGGGTTTACGCGGTTTGCGGGGTTTACACAGTTTGTGCGGTTTGTGCGGTTTGCGAGGTTTACGCAGTTCGCAGGGTTTACAGGGTTTGCGGGGTTTGCGGGGTTTACAGGGTTTACGGGGTTTACGGGGTTTCCGTGGTTTGCGGGGTTTACGGGGTTTGCGGGCTTTACGCGGCTTTTGGGGCTTACGGTTTACATGGATTTTGCAGTTTACGCAGTTTACGCGGTTTACGATTTCTATGGGGTTTACGGGGTTTGCGGGATTCCGCAGGTTGCGCGAGTTTGCGTGGGTTTGCGTGGGTTTATAGGGTTTACGGGGTTTACAGGGTTTACGGGGTTTACAGGGTTTACGGGGTTTACAGGTTCCAGGATTTGTCTAGTTTGCGGGGTTTGTGGAGTTTGCGGGGTTATTCGGGGTTTACACGGTTTGCGGTTTGCACGGTTTATGGGGTTTGCGCAGTTTACGCAGTTTGCAGGGTTTGCGCGATTTGCGCGGTTTGCGGGGTTTGCGCGGTTTGTGCGGTTTTCGCGGTTTGCAATGTTTGCGCGGTTTGCGCGGTTTGCGGCGTTTGCGCAGTTTACGCGTTTTGCGGGGTTTGCGGGGTTTACGCGGTTTTATGCGGGTTTATGTGGTTTACTCGGTTTACAGGATTTACGGGGTTTGCGGGGTTTGCGGGGTTTACGGTTTGTATGGGGTTTACGGGGTTTACGGCTTGTACGGGGTTTTCGGTGTTTACCGGGATTTCTGGGTTTACGGGGTTTACGGGGTTTATGCGGTTTGCGGGGTTTGTGGGGTTTATGTGGTTTGCGCGGTTTACGCGGTTTGCGGGGTTTGCGGGGTTTGCAGAGTTTGCGGGGTTTGCAGGGTTATTCGGGGTTTACACGGTTTACAGGGTTTGTGTGGTTTACTCGGTTTGCGCGATTTGTGCGGTTTGCGGCGTTTGTAGGGTTTGCGGGGTTTATAGGGTTTGCGGGGTTTGCGGGGTTTACGGAGTTTGCAGGGTTTACGGGGTTTACGGGATTTGCGAGGTTTGTGGGGTTATTTGGGGATTACCGGTTTTCGGGGTTTACACGATTTACGAGGTTTACACAGTTTATGGGGTTTACATAGTTTACGGGATTTATGCGGTTTACCGAGTTTGTGCGGTTTACGAGGTTTGCGCGGTTTATAGGTTTTACAGGGTTTACGGGGTTTATGCGGTTTGCGGGGTTTACGCGATTTGGGGGGTTTACGCAGTTTGCGCAGTTTGTGCGGTTTGCAAGGTTTACGCGGTTTGGAGGGTTTACGGGGATTGCGGGGTTTACACGGTTTGCGGGATTACGGTTTGTACGGGGTTTACATGGATTTCACGGTTTACACGGTTTACATTTTCTACGGGGTTTATGGGGATTACGATTTCTGCGGGGTTTGCGGGGTTTGCGCGGGTTGCGTGGATTGCACAGGTTTGCATGGGTATGCGCGTGTTTACGGGGTTTATGGGGTTTTCGGAGGGGTTTATGGGGTTTGCGGTGTTTCAGCGGTTTGCCGGTTTTACAGTTTGTACGGGGTTTACGGAGTTTACGGTTTGTACGGGGTCTACGGGGTTTACTATTTGCGGGGTTTGCGCGGTTTGCGCGGTTTGCATGGTTTACGGCATTTGCACGGTTTGCAGCGTTTGTAGGGTTTGCGGGGTTTGCGGGGTTATTCATGGTTTACACGGTTTACGGTTTACACGGTTTACCGGGTTTGCTCTGTTTACGCGGTTTGTGGGGTTTTTGTGGTTTGCAGCGTTTGCGGGGTTTGCGCAGTTTGCGTGGTTTACAGGGTTTGCAAGGTTTCCAGCAGTTTATGCGGTTTGCAGGGTTTACGGGGTGTGCAGGGTTTACGGGGTTTACAAGGTTTACGGTTTGTGTGGGGTTTATGGAGTTTACGGGGATTTCAGGGTTTACGGGGTTTGCGCGGTTTACTCAATTTGCAAGGTTTGTGTGGTTTGCTGGGTTTACACGGTTTGCAAAGTTTGCATGATTTGTGTGGTTTGCATGGTTTGCGCGGTTTACGTAGTTTGCGCGGTTTGTGCAGTTTGCGCGGTTTGCAAGGTTTGCGCGATTTGCGCGGTTTGTGGGGTTTGCGGTGTTTGCACGGTATGCGGCGTTTACACGCTTTGCGGCCTTTGCAGGGTTTGCATGGTTTGCAGGGTTTACAGGGTTATTCGGGGTTTATGCGGTTTACGAGGTTTATGGGTTTACACGGTATACGGGGTTTGCGTGGTTTACGCGGTTTGTGGGGTTTGCGGGGTTTGCGGGGTTTGCGCAGTTTGCATTGTTTGTGGGGTTTGCACGGTTTGCATGGTTTGCAGCGTTTGCATGGTTTGCGGCGTTTGTAGGGTTTGCGAGGTTTTCGACATTTTGCGGGGTTTGCGGTGTTATTTAGGGTTTATGCGGTTTACGGTTTACACGGTTTATGGGGTTTGCGCGGTTTATGTGGTTTGCGGGGTTTGCAAGGTTTGCACGGTTTGCGTGGTTTGCGGGGTTTGCGGGGTTTGCGCGAATTGCGGGGTTTGCGGCGTTTGCACGGTTTGCGGTGTTTGCGAGGTTTGCGGGGTTTACGTGGTTTGCGAGGTTTATGCGGTTTGCGGAGTTTAAAGTTTGTACACCCCACGAGGTTTACGGTTTGTACAGGGTTTACGGAGTTTACAGGGATTTCGGGGTTTACCGGGTTTTGGGGGTTTATGCGGTTTATGCGGTTTATGCGGGTTTACGGGGTTTACGCGGTTTATGGTGTTTACAAGGTTTACGCGATTTACGGGGTTTACGGTTTGTACGGGGTTTACGAGGTTTACAGTTCGTACATGGTTTTTGGGGTTTACCAGGATTTTGGTGTTTACGGGGTTTACGGGGTTTACAAAGTTTACAGGGTTTACGCGGTTTGTGCGATTTGCGGGGTTTACGCAGTTTGCGCGGTTTGCTCAGTTTGCGCAGTTTGCGCGGTTTGCGCATTTTGTGCGGTTTGCACGGTTTGTTGGGTTTGTGCGATTTGCGGTGTTTGCACAGTTTGTGGCGTTTGCGGGGTTTTTAGGGTTTGCCGTGTTTGCGGGGTTTGCGGTATTTGCGAAGTTTGCGGGATTTGCAGGGTTATTCGGGGTTTACGCGGTTTACAGGGTTTACACGGTTTATGGGGTTTGCGTGGTTTACTCTTTTTGCAGGGTTTGCGCGGTTTGCGCGGTTTGCGGTGTTTGCATGGTTAGCGGCATTTGCGGGGTTTACGCGATTTGTAGGGTTTACGGTTTGTACCGTGTTTACAGGGTTTACGGTTTGTACGGAGTTTACGGAATTTACGGGGATTTTGGGGTTTACCGGGTTTTTGGGGTTTATGTGGTTTATGTGGGTTTATGGGGTTTACGCGGTTTATGGGGTTTACGAGGTTTACGTGGTTTACGGGGTTTATGACGTTTACAGGGTTTACGAGGTTTACCGGGGTTTTACGGGTTTACGTGGGTTTACGGGTTTACGGTTTGTACGGGGTTTACGGTTTACGCGGTTTACAATTTCTACGGGGTTTATGGGGTTTGCGGGGTTTGCGCTGGTTGCACAGGTTGCATAGGTTGCGCAGGTTGCGCGTGTTTGCGTGGGTTTGCATGGGTTTACAGGGTTTACGGGGTTTCCGGGGGGGGATTACAGGGTTTGCGGGGTTTACGCGGTTTGTAGGGTTTACGGGGTTTACAGTTTGTACGGATTTACATGGATTTAGTGGTTTGCGCGGTTTACATGGTTTGTGGTTTAGGGTTTAGGGTTTAGGGTTTGGGGTTTAGGGTTTAGGGTTTAGGGTTTAGGTTTTTGCGGGGCTATGGTTTACAGGGTTTGCGGGGTTTGTAGGGTTTACGGGTTTTGCAGGGTTTACGGGGTTTACGGGATTTGCAGGGTTTGTGGGGTTATTCGGGGATTACCGGGTTTTCGGGGATTACGAAGTTTTCGGGGTTTACACGGTTTGCGAGGTTTACACATTTTATGGGGTTTACATAGTTTACGGAGTTTATGCGGTTTACCGAGTTTTCGGGGTTTACGGAGTTTTCGGGGTTTACGGGATTTCGGAGATTATAGGGTTTACACGGGCTTACAATTTGTATGGGGTTTACGGGTTTATGGGTTTTGCGGGGTTTACGGGGTTTACGCGGTATGCGGGGTTTACGGGGTTTACGCGGTATGCGGGGTATGTGGGGTTTATGCGGTTTATGCGGGTTTATGATGTTTGCACATTTTACGGGGTTTACAGGGTTTGCGGGGTTTATGGGGTTTGCGAAGTTTACGGGGTTTGTGGAGTTGGCAAGGTTTACAAGATTTGCAGGGTTTACGAGGTTTACGGGATTTTCGGGGTTTGCAGGGTTATTTGGGGTTTATCAAATTTTTCATTTTTACCGAGTTTTTGGGGTTTACACAGTTTACGGGGTTTACAATGTTTATAGGGTTTGTGCGGTTTACGCAGTTTGCGCGGTTTACGCGGTTTGCAGGGTTTACGCAGTTTGCGCGGTTTGTGAGGTTTACGAGGTTTACACAGTTTGCAGGGTTTATGGGGTTTGCGGGGTCTGCCGGGTTTACAGGGTTTATCGGGTTTACGGGGTTTCCGTGATTTGCGGGGTTTACGGGGTTTGCGGGGTTTATGCGGCTTGCGGGGCTATGGTTTACATGGATTTTGCAGTTTATGCAGTTTACGCGGTTTATAATTTCTACGGGGTTTATGGGGTTTGCGTGGTTTGCGTCGGTTGCACAGGTTGCGTAGGTTGCGCAGGTTGCGCGTGTTTGCGTGGGTTTGCGCGGGTTTACAGGGTTTACGGGGTTTCAGGGGGGGTTTACGGGGATTGCAGGGTTTACGCTGTTTGTAGGGTTTACGGGGTTTACAGTTTGTACGGGATTTACATGGATTTTGTGGTTTGCGCGGTTTACATGATTTGTGGGGTTTGTGGGTTTGTGGGGTTTGCGGGGTTTGCGCGATTTGCATTATTTGCGGCGTTTGCACGGATTGCAGCGTTTGCGGGGTTTGGGTTTGCAGGGTTTATGGGGTTTACGGGGTTTGCGGGGTTTACGCGGTTTGCGGGGTTTACGATTTGTACTGGGTTTACGGGGTTAATTTTACGGGTTTACAGGGTTTACAAGTTTGTCGGGTTTTACGGAGTTTAACAGGGGAGTTTCGGTTGTTTACCTTATAATTTTTACGTACCGGCTTTATGGGGCTTTAATCGTGGTTTACGAGGTTCGGGGTTTACGGGGTTACCGGGTTTATAGGGTTTACGGGGATTTTTAGGGATTACCGGGATTTCGAGATTATAGGGTTTACGAGGTTTACGCTTTTTCGGAGATTATACGGTTTACAGGGTTTACGGCGGGGTTTACAAGGTTTTTGTGGGGTTTACGGTTTGTATGGGGTTTATAGGTTTACGGCTTGTAACGGGGTTTTCGGTGTTTACTGGGATTTCGGGTTTACGGGTGTTTACGGGTTTAACTGGGTTTAATGCGGTATTGCAGGTTTTTTGTGGGGTTTAGCGGTTTGCGGCGGTTTGCACAGTTTGCAGGGTTTTGCGCGGTTTTGCAAGGGGTTTGCGCAGGTTTTAATGTGGTATTGCAGTGTGGTTTGCAGGGTTTGCGAGGTTTGCAAGGTTTGCACGGTTTGCGTGGTTTGCAGGGTTTGCGTGAATTGCGGGGTTTGCGGCATTTGCACAGTTTGCGGTGTTTGCGAGGTTTGCGGGGTTTACGGTGTTTGCGAGGTTTATGCGGTATGCGGGGTTTACAGTTTGTACACCCCACGGGGTTTACGGTTTGTACAGGGTTTACGATTTGTACAGGGTTTACGGAGTTTACAGGGATTTCGGGGTTTACCGGGTTTTGGGGGTTTATGCGGTTTATGCGGTTTATGCGGGTTTACAGGGTTTACGTGGTTTATGGTGTTTACAAGGTTTATGCGATTTACGGGGTTTACGGTTTGTACGGGGTTTACGAGGTTTACAGTTTGTACATGGTTTTCGGGGTTTACCAGGATTTTGGTGTTTACGGGGTTTACGGGGTTTACAAAGTTTACTGGGTTTACGCGGTTTGCGCGATTTGCGGGGTTTACACAGTTTGCGCGGTTTGCACAGTTTGCGCAGTTTGCGCGGTTTGCGCCTTTTGTGCGGTTTCCACGGTTTGTGGGGTTTGTGCGATTTGCGGTGTTTGCACAGTTTGTGGCGTTTGTGGGGTTTGCAGGGTTTGCGGTGTTTGCGGAGTTTGCGGTGTTTGCGGGGTTTGCGGGGTTTGCAGGGTTATTCAGGGTTTACGCGGTTTACGGGGTTTACACGGTTTATGGGGTTTGTGCGGTTTACTCTTTTTGCAGGGTTTGTGCGGTTTGCGTGGTTTGCGGTGTTTGCATGGTTAGCGGCATTTGCGGGGTTTGCAGGGTTTACGCGATTTGCAGGGTTTACGGTTTGTACCGTGTTTACGGGGTTTACGGTTTGTACGGGGTTTACGGAATTTACAGGGATTTTGGGGTTTACCGGGTTTTTGGGGTTTATGTGGTTTATGCGGGTTTATGGGGTTTACGCGGTTTACGGGGTTTACGAGGTTTACGGGGTTTATGGCGTTTACGGGGTTTACGGGGTTTACGGGGTTTACGGCGGTTTTACGGGTTTACGTGGGTTTACGGGTTTACGGTTTGTACGGGGTTTACGGTTTGTGCGGGATTTACGGTTTACGCGGTTTACAATTTCTACGGGGTTTATGGGGTTTGCGGGGTTTGCGCCGGTTGCACAGGTTGCGTAGGTTGCGCAGGTTGCGCGTGTTTGCGTGGGTTTGCGCGGGTTTACAGGGTTTACGGGATTTCAGGGGGGGTTTACAGGGTTTGCGGGGTTTACGCGGTTTGTAGGGTTTACGGGGTTTACAGTTTGTACGGGATTTACATGGATTTCGTGGTTTGCGCAGTTTACATGGTTTGTGGGGTTTGTGGGTTTCCGGGGTTTGCGGGGTTTGCGCGATTTGCAATTTTTGCGGCGTTTGCACGGATTGCGGTGTTTGCGGGGTTTGGGTTTGCAGGGTTTATGGGGTTTACGGGGTTTGCAGGGTTTACGCAGTTTGCGGGGTTTACGATTTGTACTGGGTTTACGGGGTTTATAATTTGTACGGGGTTTACAGGGTTTACAGTTTGTACGGGTTTTACGGAGTTTACGGGGATTTCGGGATTTACCGGGTTTTTGAGGTTTATGCGGTTTATGCGGTTTACGAGGTTTACGGGGTTTATAGAGTTTACGGGGATTTTAGGGTTTACCGGGATTTCGGAGATTATAGGGTTTACGAGGTTTACGCGTTTTGCAGGGTTTACGGGGTTTACACGGTTTACAGGGTTTACGGGGTTTACAGGGTTTGTGGGGTTTACGGTTTGTATGGGGTTTATAGGGTTTACGGCTTGTACGGGGTTTTCGGTGTTTACCGGGATTTCGGGGTTTACGGGGTTTACGGGGTTTACGGGTTTACACGCGGTTTGCAGGGTTTGTGCGGTTTACGCGGTTTGCAACAGTTTTAGGGTTTGGGCGGGTTTGCAGGGTTCTGGCGGGGTTTGTAGGGTTATTCCGGGTTTAAACGGTTTAACGACGGGTTTTGTGCGGTTTACGTCGTTTTGCGCAGTTTGCGCGGTTTGCAGTATTTGCGGTGTTTGGGGGGTTTACAGGGTTTGTAGGGCTTTTGCAGGGTTTACGGGTTGCAGGGTTTAAACGGGGTTTACAGGATTTGCAGGGTTTTGTGGGTTAATTCGGGGATTACCAAAGTTTTTGGGGTTTACACGATTTACGGAGGTTTACACCATTTTATGGGGTTTACAAAATTTCGGAGTTATGCGCGTTCTACCGGGGGTTTGTGGGGTTTTCGGGGTTGCGCGGTTTATAGTTTTTAACAGAATTTACCGTGTTAAGTGGTTGCGGGGTTTAACGCGATTTGCGGGGGTTTACCAACCAGTTTGCGCGGGGCGGCTTGCAATTTACGCGGTTTGCAGGGTTTTAACGGGATTTGCGGGGTTTACACATTTGCGGGGTTTAGGTTTTGTACGGGGTTACGAGATTTTACGGTTTGTAACGGGGTTTACATGGATTTCACGGTATTGACGCGGGTTTAACCGGTTGACCGATTTCTACAGGGTTTAAATGGGATTACAAATTTCTGTGGGGTTTGCAGGGTTTTGCGCGGGTTTGCCACGGCGTTGCACGGCGTTGCGTCGGGTTTGGCGCGTGTTTATGGGGTTTATAGGTTTTATGGGGTTCCGGGGGTTTACTGGGGTTTCGCGGTGTTTCAGCGGTTGCGGGGTTTAGGTTTGGTAACGGGTTACAGGGTTTACGCGTTGGCATGGTTTGCGGCATTTGCACGGTTTGCGGCGATTTTTTTTTTTTTTTTTGTAGAGTTTGTGGGGCTTGCGGTGCTATTCATGGTTTACACGATTTAACGATTTACAGGGTTTGCACGGTTTTACACGATTTGCAACGGCTTTGCGGCGGTTTTTGCGGGGTTTGTGGGGTTTGGCGTGGGTTTGCGCGGTTTGCGCGTTTGCGCGGTTTGCGCAGTTTTGTGGGTTGGACGCGTTGGTTAAGGGTTTTGGCGCGGTTTTGCATGGTTTGCAGGTGTTATTTGTGTGTGTTTATAAGCAGTGTTTATGGGGGTTTGCCACCATTTTATTCAGGGTTTCTGCGGTTTACCCATCTGTTTGGGCGGGGTTTGGCATTAGTTTGCGGGCGATTACCACACGTCTATACGGAGTTTACAACCGGTTTAGCGGTTTTGCGCGGTATTACTCGGGTTGCCGGGGGTTGGCGTCTTTGCCAAGTTTTGCGCGTTTTGCCGTCTAGATTGCGTCTAAAGTGAGGTTATAACGGGGTTTGCGCGGTATTATTGCGTGTGGAATTCGTCAACGGGTTTTTTCGTTGTGTAGGGTTTGCGGGGTTGAACGGGGATTGCAAAGGGTTTACCACGGTTTGCTGAGTTTTGTGGTTTGTACTAGGGTTTGACAAGGTTTACTGCGGTTTGTACGGGGTTTATAAGTTTACGGGGAGTTTTCGGGGTTTATGCGGGTTTTGGGGGTTATGCGTTTTTATACGCAGGTTTTACCGCCAATTTTACATAGTTTAACGAGATTTACGGGTTTTACGCTGTTTAGTGGGATTTAAGGCGGGTTTTGTTATAGGGGTTTATAGGGTTTACGGGGGTTTGCCACGGGGTTTGCTGGGTATCGGGGATTAATGGGTTT
>KZ452013.1:8877387-8888872 GCA_002786265.1 Apostasia shenzhenica | reverse complement strand
AATCCGGCAAACCCCACAAACCGCGTAAACCCCATAAACCCGTAAACCTCATACAAACCGTAAACCCCGTTAAACTTGTTGTAGACCCTGTAAACCCGTAAACCGCATAAACCCCGTAAACCTGTGTAAACCGTATAAACCCCAAAAACCCAGTAAACCCCGAAATCCTCGTAAACTCCTGTAAACCCCGAACAAACCGTAAAACCCCGTTAAAAACCTGTAAACCTCGTAAACCCTGCAAACCGGTACCCCCTAAAACCTTTGTAAAACCGGCAAACCCCGCATACCGCGTAAACCTCGTTAAACCCCGTAAAACCCCACAAACCCCGTAAACCCCGTAAACCCTACAAACCTTGCAAACCCCGCAAAACCCCGTAACCCCGCAAACCGCATAAACCTAGCAAACCGCACAAACCGCGCAAACTGCATAAATCTCGCAAACCGCATAAACCCCGTAAACTGTGTAAAACTTATAAAACCGCGCAAACCCTGTAAACCGCACAAACTTTGTAAACTACATACACTAGTAGAAAATATGCATTATACAGCGAATATTACAAAGCGGTTGATCAAATCAACCGCCTTTAGAAAAAAATGGCGCGGCTTTTTACAGCGGTTGTCTGTTAAAAACCGCTGTAAAATGAATTATGTTTTACAGCGGTTGACCAAGTCAACCGCTGTAAAAGATCTTTTACAGCGGGTTGACTGGAACAAACCCGCCTGTAAAAAGAGTTGCCCTTTTACAGCGGTTGACTAAAAAACAACCGCTGTAAAAGATCTTTACAGTGGGTTGACTTTGGTCAAACCGCCTGTAAAAAGATCTGCCCTAAAATCCTGTCGATCGAGTCCGTTTCACTCTGATCTATTCTTTGCACTAGCGCGCGTATAGCTTGCCGACGATCGAGTGGCCTCCTCTTCGCTGTTCATCATCATCGTCGACGACTCCACTTCGCTGTTCATCGCTCCTCGCCGACAAACTCCACTTCGCTGTTCATCATTCCTCGCGATCGACGGGACTCCACCTCATTGTCGACTCCACCGACAGTCACTTCAAAAATTCTTTAGTAAATCTTTTAACTCACTGTCATTCCCTCGTGTTCTCTGATCTTTTGCACTAGTGCAGCTACCTACTTACTGAAGGACTCTTACTTCGCTGTTTGATCGTTCCTGCCGACCACTCCACACCATCGACGGTTACTTCATTTCTTCGGTAAATCTTGAAACTCACTGTGTTGTTCCCTCATGTAATATATTGATATTTTTTGAGTTTATTTCTTCATTTATTATTGTTTACTTCTTTTTACTTCCCTCAACCCTTCCCATAGACTTCAATAGAATCATGCATTTGATCTTAGTGAATGAATAGCCTGATTTTATATTCAGTGAGCTTTTTAATTGCTGCTAATTAAAGATCTAATAGTTTCAGTGAATATATATATATATATCCACTAGATTCCGGGCTTAGTTCAAACTAGCTAACAATAGTCGAATCGATTAGATCAAGTTGTAGTTTGAACCACTTACTTAATTGTTTGATAAGTTAGATTGTATGCAGGTAGCAAAGTAGGTTTGGGTTAGAGTAATGAGTAGAACAACTTCTTATTTTTTTTAGAAGATTAAGTCTTTTAAATAAGATTATGTTGAGACTCAGTAATTAAAAATGGTAAAGTGGACGCGCAAGTCGGTTATTTCAATATATTTTTAATTTTGTGTGTTCTTTTTATTTAAAATATATTTTTGGAAATATATATTTTAAAAGTGAATAATCCTACATTATGTTATATATGTGTATATGTGTGTAATTATTACAGAAAATAACCAAATGGAAATCGTCATGGATGAAGAATGGATAGACGATCATTTGAATTATAGCATGGAGTCAAAAATTCATTAAGAGTTTGGTGACACTAATTCAATTATCTTTCTCAAGAAAAGATGAGGTGTCCGTGTTTGAAATGTGGTAACATGAAACTTTTCAGTGCATCTACAGTGAAAAGACACATTTTCTTTCACGGAATTGAACGTGACTTGAAACCAGTGGATTTGGCATGGGGAAGCTCCAAGATTGAAAATATTTAACAGGCCCAGAAGTTCTTCAAACAATTAATCTGAATATTGATATGAACGTGAAGACACATAGAAGGGATAGACTGGATGATTTAATAAGAATTGTTGAAAGATAATTTTACTCGTAAACCTGACAATTTGAAGAATTTTAAAGATGCTTAGAACACCTTTATTTCCCGGGTTCAATAACTTCACCAAACTTTCAAGCATAATGCGATTGTATTAATTTGGAAGGCAGCCTAATGGAGAGCAATAAGTGGTTTTTCTGATTATTACAGTTACTGAAACAAATGTTACCTGCACCAAATCAACTTCCGATTCTCAACATAGAGCCAAAGAGATAATTTGTTAAATTAGGGATGAAACTGACGAAAAAAATCAGTGCATGCCCCTAACGATTGTGTTTTATACAGAAATGAATATATTGATTTAAATCAGTGTCCACAATGTGGAAAATCAAAGATGGAAGTTTATGTGCAGATGGGCACTAAGAAAGGCACTGGTGTCCAGCAAAGGTATGTTGATTTGTCCACCGTATACCACGTTTTATATGATAATTTCATAATGAAGGAACAGCAAAAAATCTTACATGGCACGCTGATGGTGAAGGTCGCATATGTGATAGGATGATGGGGCCACCCGCGCCAGATCAGCGCAATGAAAAATCTTTTGATTTTATGTTATTTGAACGATTTTGCCGAAGATCGTAGAAAACTTAAGACTTGGGCTGTGTACTGGATGGATTTAATTCCGCATAGTATTTCAGAGCAGTCAGGCAAGTTGTTGGGCCAGTTACTTTAAATTATATACAAATTTTCGCCAACCAATTTATGTATGATGCGCTAATTCATATGGCTAACTACGTTAATATCTGGACTGAAGCCAGCCTGGTTATAAATTGATATTTATCTTGCACCTCTGATGCATGATTGAAGAATTATGGAAAGGTGTTAGAACAACCCCCCCCCCCTTAATGATTGCTTAATCGTCATGAGACAAATTCATATTGAAGAGCAGCACTTATGTGGACGGTGAATGCATTTAGCCAGCTTACGGTTTTTAATTTGGCAGGTTACTACTATAAAGGTTATCATTGCATTGGATGTTTGTAGGTGAAAAATCTAATGCAGAAATCTCAAAACATGGCAGAAAAAACGTGCTACATGTGCCATAGAAAATGGTTGCCTAGGGAACATCCTTTTCGGAAAAACAAAAAGGCGTTTAATGGTCATGTTGGAGTTGAAAAAGCCTCCACGTCCACTTAAGTTGGAACAAGAATTGGTACAACTACTTGATACTATAAGCTGATGGACTGCCCAGCAACAAAATGTTGGAAAAGAAAATCTTATACATTGAACTTGAGTATTGGGAGTCTTTATAACATACGACATAATTTAGATGTTATGATATAAAGAGAAATATATTGCGATAATTATTAATTGAAACTTGTTGAATATTTCGGGTAAAAGTAAAAGTTGGTCTCAATACACGATTAACATGTGGATATGGGATTAGACAATAACTGTCCTAAGTTCAAGGAAATAGAACATTCTTCCCCACATGCTTTGTACACTCTCACTAAACGAGGAGAGGAAAAGATTCTGTAGATCTTTGTATGAAATTAAAGATGCCTTTGAAGGATTACTGCTCAAATAATTAGAAGCCAGTATAAAATCTGCAAGATTGTAATGTTGATTAATTTGGAAAATTGCAATGATTGTCACGTCTATGCAACAGTTGTTACCCATTTGCTATTAGAGGCAGTTTAGAATCCCTTTCTTCGAAAAATGCAATTACTGAAAAATTAGCCATCTTCTTCAATTCGTTATGTGCAAAAAGTGGTGGATCCCTTACAAATTTTGCATGCTCTTCAAAGTACTTAATTTGAAACTCTATGTGAAGTTAGAGATGTTTTTTTCCTCCACATTTTTTTGACGTCATGGTACATTTGACTGTATCCACTTAGTAAAGAGAGTAAAATTATTGTGGGCCTGCTTTTTATGCGATGGATGTATCCTTATGATAGCGTCATGAAAATATTTAAAAGGATATGTTCGTAATCGCATAGGCTGAGGCATGTTATTATTGAAAGCATCTGTTGCAGAAAGAGATAGTGGGTTTGTACTGAATATTTACATTAATTGTTAATCCAAATTGGGATTCCGGGTTGATCATAATTTATCTGATAAATTTTGGGAAAGGGTCTAAGCACGGTTAAGCCTCAAATTGTTGATCTGGACTTATTTAATTCAAGCACATTTATATGGTTCTGGGCAATACTGCAATAATTGATTCCGTACATTTGGAAAAGGCCATGGAACAGTTTAAGGATAGAAAATCCTTCACATTCTCGGGATGAAGTGTGGATTCAGAAAAACATTATCAAAGATTCATCAAATGGGTTTGAAAAATTATATTTTTTACATTATACAAGACCTGATTGGTTGTTATGTTGGATAAAGTCATTGAAATATTTATCATTTTCACCAAATCGTTGTGTCCTTAAGTATGAGGATATTATATTAGTGGATATTGATTTTCTTACTAACAAGTCATGGACATAAACGAGCAGCTCAAAATAGTGGAGTTTCTTTGGTAGCTCAAACAATGCAAATATCAAGGCCAAAAGACAAAAATCCGCATATCGAGTGATATGCACTTATGGTATAATTGAAAGAAATATGGGGAACCCGATTACATTGATTTTCGTCTTCCTATTTCAAATTGTACATGGGTCGACAGTAATGGTGGAAAGCAAGATTGAGGAAAAAATGGCTTTACGTGTTTAACTTCAATCGCCATTGCCATAGAGATATTGTTTTAATTCTTGCAAATCAGGCCTAAACAAGTCTTTATGTTTCAAGATCCAAGTAATTCTCAAATGGTCAGCGTTCTAACTGTAACCCAGATTTGTGCATTGGAAGAACAATGATAATGTATCTTACTTCACAAGAAACGTTCGTATTCACAAGTTGCATATGTAATAATGTATGTTGATAATCTTTGACGATATACCTAATTATCAACATTGAAGTATGAAGATGAGATCGAGTTAGATATTACTGAGAAAAGAAGAGAAATAAGAAGAAGAAAGAAATTTAAAAAGTAATTTATAGGTAATATTATTTTATTTAAAATATGTACAAATTTATTAGAATAGGTTTTATTTTTATAATTCTAACAGAAATTTATTTCAGACACTGATTTGCTGCTTTGATCTTGTTTATTGCTAGTTCCATGACCGGTTAACTGCCTTTACTTGGTATGTCTCTCTGTATACTTGTTATTTTAATGATTATAATTTTTATATTTGGTAATGAGTATAAATTTAATGTTTTTATTTCATCAGATTATTAATGGCAGATCAACAACTATCTTCTGCTCCAAAAAAAAAAGAGGAGGGAATAACTCAATTAACAAAAGTTGACAAAGAGCAGACCCAATCCAAGAAAAAAATTATTATTCAGTTGGAGAATGTAAGCCTATAACCCTGGAAAAGGAATCTGAATCAACTGATGAGTATGTGTGGGCTTGTGGTAAGAAAATAAATATTAGAGTGCGTGAGGTTCCAGAAAATAAAATAAAACAGAAAATGTGAGCAGAATTATCTGTAAGTCAAATCATATTAGTACTATTCATTTATCAAAAATAAAGGAAATGTACTGATTATTTTACTTAACTTATGATTGAATATTTATCATTGATAGGAACATTTGATGTATCGATAGAGATAAATAAAAGATTTACGGGTGGTTTAACGGTTTTGTAATGGTGTTTTAACCAGGGGTTTAACGCGGGTTTTACCCGGCGGTTTGCCAGGCCGTTTTGCCGGTGTTTACGTGATTTTATGCGGGTTTACCGGGTTACACTAATTTAAAAGGGTTTATGAAGGTTTACAGGCGTTTGTGGGGTTTAACGCGTTACGTTTGCGGGGTTTGGAGCGTTTGGTTGGTTTTGCCGGGTTTTTGTGCGCCGTTTTGCAGGGTTTCCCGGGTTTTACGGATTTTGTGGGTTTGTAGGTTATTCAGGTGTTACCGGGTTTTGGGTTTACCGAGTTTTTGCGTACTGGGTTTACTTGCGTTTACAGGATTTTATGCAGTTCTATGGGGTTTATGCGGTTTACGGGCGTTTGCATTGTTTGGTAGGGTTTACGGGGTTTTAATAAACCCCAAAAACCCAGT
The DNA here is from genome assembly GCA_002786265.1 of Apostasia shenzhenica. Taxonomy (NCBI): domain Eukaryota; kingdom Viridiplantae; phylum Streptophyta; class Magnoliopsida; order Asparagales; family Orchidaceae; genus Apostasia; species Apostasia shenzhenica. The sequence goes on along the minus strand of KZ452013.1, from coordinate 8,882,624 downwards.
AAACCCCGAAATCCTCGTAAACTCCGTAAACCCCGAACAAACCGTAAACCCTGTAAAAACCGTAAACCTCGTAAACCCTGCAAACGCGGTACCCCCTAAACCCTCGTAAACCATGCAAACCCCGCATACCGCGTAAACATCATAAACCCTTTAAACCCCGTAACCCCCGAAATCCCGGTAAACCCCGAAAAACCCCGTACAAACCGTAAACCCTGTACAAGCCGTAAACCCCGTAAACCGCATAAACCCCATAAACCTTGTAAACCGCATAAACCCCGTAAACCCGCATAAACCGCATAAACCCCAAAAACCCGGTAAACCCCGAAATCTCCGTAAACTCTGTAAACCCCGTACAAATCGTAAACCCCGTACAAATCGTAAACCCCGTACGATTTACCTTATAAACCACGCAAACCCCGTAAACCGCACAAACTTTGTAAACTACATAAACCCAGAAAACCCATCAAACCCCGTAAACTCCGAAAACCCCGTAAACCCTGCAAACCTCGCAAACCCCGTAAACCGCATAAATCCCATAAACCCCATAAACCGCATAAACTCCAAAAGTTCGATAAACCCTAAGAACCCGGTAAACCCCGAATAACCCCGCAAACTCCGCAAACCCCGCAAACCCTACAAACCCTACAAACCATGCAAACCCCGTAAACCCCGCAAACCCTGTAAACCCCATAAACCATGTAAACCCCGTAAATCTGCGTAAACCGCGTAAACCCCGCAAACCTCATAAACCATGTAATCCCGTAAACCCCATACAAACTGTAAACCCCGTAAACTGCATAAACCCCATAATCGTAAACTGTGTAAACCCTGTAAACCCGCATAAACTGCATAAACTCCAAAAACCCAGTGAACCCCGAAATCCCCGTAAACTCCGTAAACCCTATACAAACCGTAAACCCCGTAAACCCGCTACAAACCGTAAACCCCGTAAACCCGCTACAAACCGTAAACCCCGTAAACCTGGTACAAACCGTAAACCCCGTAAACTGAGTAAACGCCGTAAACCCCGTAAACCCCGTAAACCCCGCAAACCGTGCAAATGCCGCAAACCGTGCAAACACCGCAAAATCACGCAAACCTTGCAAACCGCGCAAATCATGCAAACCGTGCAAATCCTACAAACCGCGCAAACCCTACAAACCCCGCAAACCCTGCAAACCCCGTACAAATCGAAAACCCCGTACAAATCGTAAACCCCATAAACCCCGTACAAACTGTAAACCCCGTAAATCCTGTAAACCCCGAATAACCCCACAAACCCTGCAATCCTACAAACCCCGTAAACCCTGCAAACCCCGCAAACGCCGTAAACTGTGCAAACACCGCAAACTGTGCAAACCCTGCAAACGGCGCAAACCGCGCAACCTGCACAACCCCCTGCAACCCACGCAAACCCCGCAAACCCCGCAGAAATCGTAATCCTCGTAAACCCTGTAGAAATCGTAAACCGCTTAAACTGCGAAATCCGTGTAAACCCCGTACAAACCGTAAACCCCATAAACCTCGTACAAACAGTAAACCCCCGCAAACCGAGTTAACCCCGCAAACCCCGCAAACCCCGTAAACCCCGCAAACCCCGCAAACCCTACAAACCCTGTAAACTTTGCAAATCGCGAAAACCTCGCAAACTGCGCAAACCACGCAAACCGCGTAAACCCTATAAACCGCATAAACCCCATAAACCGCGTAAACCCTTTAAACCGCACAAACCTTGTACACATTGCAAACTCCGTAAATCGCATAAACCTAGAAAAACCTGGCAAACTCCGAAAACACGGTAATCCCCGAATAACCCAACAAACCCTACAAACCCCGTAAATCCCGCAAACCCAGTAAACCCTGCAAACCTCGCAAACCCCGTAAACCCAATAAACTGCATAAACCCCATAAACCGCGTAAACCCCAAAAACTCAGTAAACCCCAAAAATCCGGTAAACCCCGAATAACCCCGCAAACCCCACAAATCCCGTAAACCCCGAAAACTCTGCAAACCCCGCAAACCCTGCAAACCACGCAAACCCTCCAAACCCCGCAAACCCCGTAAACCCCATATACCCTGTAAACCTCGTAAACTCTGTAAACCGTGTAAACCCCGTAAACCCGCATAAACCGCATAAATCCCGCAAACCCCAAAAATCTGTATACCCCGTAAACCCCATAAACCACATACAAACCGTAAACCCTGTAAACCTCGTAAACCCCGTAAACCGCATAAACCCCGTAAACCAGCGTAAATTGCATAAACTAACTTAAATAAAAGAAGAAGAGAGATCCGAGGTGATACTGGTAATGAAGTGGGCTCCCTCCCTTCTTCTCACCCCTCCACCTCCTCCCCCCAATGATTAAAGCCATTTTTTGGAATTGTCGCGGAGTTAAAAAGCCGGCTTCGCGTAATCACCTTCAGGCTTTAGTCAGGGAGCACTCACCGGTAGTGATATGTCTTTTGGAGACCAGAGTCCAGTCTTTCTCCAGAAGAGAAGTCGACAGACTCGTGGGGTGTCAATGGGATTTTCATGTAGAGCCCTCTGTGGGCAAATCTGGAGGCATTATTCTGTGTTGGCTCAGCCACATCACCCGGCTCCAAGTTATTCACTCAAACAAACAAGTTGTGGTTGCTCAGACTACTGCTATGGGTCAACATACTTGGCACATTTGTGCTGTTTATGCTGACAAAGACTACATTAAGTGTCAAACTATTTGGGATAGCATCTCCCCATTGTTAGATGCGGAGATTCCGGCCATTGTGGGGGGTGACTTCAACTGTATTCTTTCGCAAGACGACAAGCGAGGAGGCAAGCCTTTTACCCCTACAGAGGCCCATAATGAATTTGCCAGCTTCCTAGCCAACAATGATCTTCACGATAGCTGGAATGGGGGGAGCGTTACAGTTGGTGCAATAACAAAAAGGGCAAAGCTCGTATGTGGGTTAGATTAGACAGAGTCTGCTTCAACTAAGCAGCTTTATCTGCTCTCCCGGGTTCTGCTGTTACTCACCTTACCAGAATCTGCTCTCCCGGGTTCTGCTTGTTTGCCTTAATGGCGGGATGGGGGCCCGATGAATAATATCTCCCTCGAGTTATCTAAATAAAAAAAAAAAACCTAAAGCCTAAACCCTAAACCCTAAAACCCTAAAACCCTAAACCCAAAACCCTAAACCTTAAAACCCTAAACCCTAAACCCTAAATTCTAAACCCTAAACCCTAAAACCCTAAAGCCCGCCGGAAATCGCTTCGGAAAATAGTTTTTTTCTCCTTCTTCTTCCTTTCTTCTTTAGGGTTGCAGGTTTGTGGTTGTGGTGTTGCTGCCGGCGGCTGAGGAGCAGCTTGGTGGGATCTTAGTCGTGTGTTGCTCCTCGCCGGCGACCGTACTCTTCCTCTCCTCTCCCTTTTCTCCTCTTCTCTTCTAGGTCTTCTTCTTCCATGGTGATGATAGGTTTTGCTGGAGGTGATACTGGAAAAAACTTTGCTGGTTTGTCTTGGTCAGCTTCTACATGATGGCGGGTGTTGGTTGCTGCCAGTGGTTTTGCGTTGGTGGGGTTGGTTGGTTGGTTTTGATGGAGAAGAAACTTTGGGATGGGGCTGTGGAAGGATGGTGTTGCCGAAAAAGAGGAGCAGCGAGGTGCCGTGCCCAGTGATTGCCTTGTCCTGGGGTCAGCGTTTTACGCCGGAGGGAGCTGCCGTGTCTGTTTTTCCTCGCCGCTGAACATTTTTCTTCCCCTCTTCTTCCTGGTTTTTCTTTTTTCTTAGTCTGGCCTGCTCACCTGCCAGTGATTCAGCCCTTCCAGTGATCTGCAGCCTTAGGTATCTCTGTGGTGGATGAAGGAGGGACTGCGGCTCTCGCCGTGGCCATTGTAGGGGTTTACGAGCGTCCGGCCGGCGTCTTCTTGCCTCTTTCAAGCCTATTTCCTCTCCTTCGCCATCAGGGAGGCCTTCGTCGTCGCCGGAGCTGAATCTTGATGCACTGTGGAGACTTCGGAAATAACCGCGGAGATTCCGCGTCAAATCCACGTAGAAACCGCGTAGAAACTGCGTGGAAACCGCGTCTAACCGCGTTAATGGGGCCGACAGAAACTGCAGCCGGTCAGATCAATTTCTTTTCCCAGGCGAGATTTGCGCTGCGCCGGTCAGCGCGCTGTAGTATGACCGTCGGATTCGGCGGGAATTAATGGATGGGCGACACGTAACTCTGCACGCGGGCCTCTCCTTTTCCCAAGCGCGCCTCTGCGCGGCTGTCTGTTTGATTTCGGTGGGCAGGATTTGCTCCTGTGCTGCCGCGTGGACATCAACGTTGACCGCTTCCGCCGTTTCGTCTGCTGGGCTCCGCATGCTGGGCCGCGCGGGCTGGGCTTGTCCGCCCGTTGTGCCATGCTGGGCCGCGCAGAACTGGGCTTGGTTTTGGTGCTGGGTTCCTATGTGGGCCTGGATTCCAAACAGCCCAGTCCGCCTTCAGATGGGCTTGCATGCGGGCCTATCGGAATTTTGGGCTTTTTAAGGCCCACCTGCTGGATCTCATGAAGATTATGGGCTTGGCCCATTTTGTCTCACTTATGAATATGGGCTTGGCCCATTTTGACTCACTAATGGCTGCGTTATGGATGCGGGCCTTTCCAGACCTACGGGTTTTTAAAAGGCCACCTGTTTTTATTTATGTTTTTCTCTAGTTTGTAATGGGCCTTGGGCCCTTAATGCTTTTTTCCTTGTTTTGTTAAGCTTTTTTGGGCCTATAGCCCTAAAGCTATTATGTATTGGCCTATAGCCAAAATGATTGCCCCGATGAATACTATCTCCCCCTAATATTATAATAAAAAAAACCCTAAAACCCTAAACCCTAAATCCTAACCCAAAACCCTAAACCCAAAAACTCTAAACCCTAAAACCTAAACCCTAAATCCCAAAATCCTAAACCCTAAACCCTAAACCCCAAAATCCTAAACCCTAAACCCTAAACTTTAAACCCTAAACACTAGAACCCTAAACCCTAGAACCCTAAATCCTAAACCCTAAACCTCACTCACCTCTAAATAGGCATGAGAAAACCCATATTAACCCAACCCCCTCAATACCTCTTCATGACACATCATCTCCTCGAACTAACCAAGCCCAAGCACCCCAAGACCCTCCCTCTCAAACAACCTCCCATACACCATCCCCTTCGGCCCAACTCCAAACCCAATCCACCCACTCCATAGGCCATGTTTGGCTATTTGGCGGGACAGG
>KZ452013.1:8831793-8861284 GCA_002786265.1 Apostasia shenzhenica | reverse complement strand
CCCTAAACCCAACCAAACCCGGCAAGATAAAGCTAAAACCCTCTAGATCGATTGTCTTATAAACCTAAACCTAAACCTAAACCTAAACTAAACCTAAACCTAAACCTAAACTAAACTAAACTAAACTAAACCTAAACTAAACTAAACTAAAAATTAGGGCGACCTCTGGGGGACCCTGGGGACAATCGAGTGCGACCTGAGGGCAACCTGAGGGCGACCCGAGGGTGACCCCAGAGCGACCCCTGTTGAGTTAAAAAAAATTAATATTAAAAACCTTTTAAACCCTTCTCGAGCCTCGTCGCCCTCACTTCATCCTCCTCATCTTCGCTTTCTTCCTCTCCCGTCGCTGTCGCCGTCGCCGTCATCGTCGCCGAAGAAGCTTGCCGCCGACAGAGCTCCAAGCTCTCTTGCCTTCCTGCTTTCCTACAAGGCGTCGTGGCCAGCCCCGCCGTCGTCAGCCCCGCTGTGCCCTAAAAACTCTTCCCCGTCGCTGTCATCGTCGTCGTCGCATTCATCATCGCCGAAAAAACTCGCCGTCGACAGAAGCTCCAAGCCCTCTTTCACCTTCCTGCTCTCCTGCACGACGTTGTCGCCATCGGCATCACCAGCCATGCCCCATCTCCGTCGTGCCCTAGATCGCTGCCAAACCACCACAGACAACTGCCACGCCGCCGGAGATAGCAACGAAAGTTGGTGAGCTTCATCACTGTCGTCCTCCTGCGTTTCGGCTGCATTTTTTCGCTCCAAATCCGATAGCCACCACCCTATCGCCAACTATCTTGCTTGGCTGCTGACGACTGCATCGGCGCTGTTGATTGGATCGTCACACTGAGCCCTTTCACCTTGGTTCTCCACCTTCTACAGAGCTCGTCGTTCTCTCTGAGGTCAATTTCCTTTCTCTGTTATCTTTCTTAGTGTATCTGTCTTAGAATTTTATTGTGGTGTCACCGAAAAGAGTCTTCAAACGACTCAAGAGAGGTCTTAGAGCACCATACTTAAACCCGACCTTAGAACCCACCTCCACATCAGCTCCACCCTCACCTCTACCTGATTTTCCACCGATTCAGTCTCCACCTCAGCCCATCCCAAATCAACCCCAACCTACCACTCAGTCATTCCTCAACCTAGGGAAGCTGCAGATTTTGATTGCTATCAGTTCTCTTCTAAAATCAAAGAAGTAAATTTTCGTCGCAACTTCTATGAGCCAATGAAAGTTTACTACTTTGATTTGAGCTTTTTTGAGTGCATTTGCAGTTTGTGCCCACTTATTGATTACTACAGGTAACGCAGATTCACCACTTGTAGATCAAATATCAATATTGATCTCTACAGGCTCTTTTTTCATAATTTGGAGGTTACCCTTAATAGACCTCATCACATGACTACACATATTCAGGGACAAACTATTGAAATCACTCCCAGTGGTTTCAATGGTTTTTTAGGCATCGAGGATGTTGACTCCTGTTTCTTTTCTTTTCCTGATTATATTCCTGATGAGACTGTGACAGATCCTGTAGAGGATATGTTCATATATGTTTTTCATCAGGCTCCAGACTATGGGTCCCACACTATGCTCAGCAAATTCCTTCGACCTGAGCATATCCATCTATACCATTTTACTCTTGACTGCGTCATTCCTATAGCCTCTAGGAACCGCACTCAAGTTCGCACTGGCCACCTTTTTATGATGTATGTCATGGTTCACCATCGTCCTCTGAACCTTGGTTTTATTATCTTCTCTTGAATTCGTAGTAGGCATGTACCCCTTCACAATGATAGAGTATTCATGCCATATTGTCACTTTATCACTACTTTTTTAGAATCCTTAGGAATAGATATCTCCAAAGGTGCTATCAAAAAGTTGGGAAAATCAGCCAAAGTAGGTAGAGTAATATGCTCCAAGTTGGATTAAATGTAAATGTCTCTCCACTTACTTGGGCTGACAGAAAAGGACCTGAGGGTGCACCTCAAGACGAGCTTGAGGCTGATGCTGAGGAGACTGATATTGATAGACTAGGACCTTCTCATGCTCCACATCATCATCAGCCTACTTTTTCCCACTCAGACACCCTGACTGTTATTCATGAGCTTCAGTCTCAGTTTGGGGAGTTCAGAGTTGAGGTGCGCGATCATATGCACTCTATGGAGACCAGACTGATGGCAGGCATGCAGAGGATGACAGATCACTTTTCGCAGCAGTTTGGATGGCCTTCTTTTCGCAGCAATTTGGATGGCCTTCATGAGCATGATGGTGACCAGTGACTGACTTGCTCCGTTCCTTATTGATATTATCTCTTGTATTACTTATTACACTTTTGAACTTTAGTTTTGTTGTGAACTTATTGTACTATTGAGTTTTCTTTTATATTTTTAGTATGAATGTTTTCGTTTTATTTAGTTTTTGGCTCACTTGAAGTCTTGTAAACACCACCTGACCCTATCAGTAGATCTCATTTATATATCATGTTCTTTTTCTCCTTTTTCTTTTTGATGGTTGGCAAAGGGGGAGAAGATATACGTTTAAGTTATATTTAAGTTATTAATTTTCTTTAAACTTTTGGAATGATATGAAAATGTTTAGCCTTTGATATATTCATGTGTAGATGCTCTGCTACCTGTATATTCATGCTCTGTGATGTATTTATAATTTTTGATGTATGAATGTGTATCTTGTTTATGAGCATTATTACTGTGTATATCTCTTATATTGTATCTTACTTGTTTTTCTTTTTTAAGTCCACTTTCTAAGGGAAACTCTGCCGAAACTTTTTTGAAAATTATTGAGCTAAATTCCACTCAAAAGGAATGTTAATCAATATCCTTTTTGAGGGGAGTTTCTTTATTAAGGGGGAGTTTCTTTTTGCAATATTACTCTTTTAAATAATATTCTTTTCTTTAACTTAAACAAATTGCCAAACATCAAAAAGGGGGAGATTGTTGGTTCCTCCCTTATGATAATATTGTGATTTTGATGTTTAACAATATGTTTAAGTTAATTTATACTAACAAATTATTTAGTATCTAAGATTTATTAAAGTTGCATCTCAATTGTATTTATGTATACTAAAATTGAGATCTAATTCAATTGAAGAGAAAGGCTTAAGAAGTGAAGATCAAGTGAAGCATATGTTATTATTGTTCTTTTTCATTTTACTTGAGAGTAGAATTATTGTGAGGTTGATCTAAATTGTTAGAATAATCTAGATATGAGTTTGAGCACTTAGAATCTCTGCGAGTTAACTAGATAATCTTAAAAATTTAAATTCTCTTAATTATGTGGCCTAATAGTGGTGAGATTACTCTAGGTATTCTCTTTTAGTTGTGATAGCTCTAGGGCAGCTTTAGGATAGTTGAAGGGTGACCTTCAATAGTGAGGTCGACCTGAGGCCAACCCGAGGTCAACCTTCAGCAGTGACCCTCAACAGAAACTTTAGTCATTTTGAGGATTTTTCTAGGTGGGGGTCGACTTCCAGGTCTTCTCCAACCCATTTTTCTAGCCGTTGGAGCTCTTGTTATATAAAGAGATAGGGGTTGTTGGTGTATTCCACTTGGCTCATAAAATTCTCTAAGTGCTCCCAATATTCACTTTCATTCCCCACCATCCTAAGAGTTGATAAAAACATTCAAGTTGAATTTCAATCAAGATTCAAGGCGATCTAGGTGAACTTGGACTCAAGTGCTCAAACTCTTCATCCACTCTTTTTCTAGCTCTCAAGATTCAATCATAAGAAGAAAGAGTGAGTGATTTTCTTTTTTTTGTAATATTTTAGTTGTTCTTTTCTACCTTCACTGTGTGTGTGAAGAGGGCCTCCAAATAAGGATTGGAGAAGGTGAGTGAGTGAGGCCTCACTTAAAAGTGAGGAGGGCCTCTAGTGAGTGGATAGAGGTATGGGCTTCTCTGCCTGAACCAAGGAGTGTGTTATAGTGATATTTTTTCGATCGGAGTTGGGTGGATTAGGCTCTAATTTGAGCCGAATCATGTTATATCATGTGTTCTTTGTGAATGTGATATTTTCTTCTTGTCTGCACTTATATTTGCTTCCGCTTGTATTTTGCACTAACTGTTATATTTAATAAATTAAATTAAATTTAATTACGTCTATTCACCCCTCCCCCCCTCTAGACATCATATTTGGTCCTACAGCATGAACACTTTAAGTAAAAATTTTAAGATTAAATACAGTTAGAGGCTTACCAAAAATTTCATTCGATAAAGATCACTTATGTGACATTTGTCAAATGAAAAAATAAGTAAGATCCTCATTTAAATCAATAAATGATATTTTAACTACTAAGCCATTGGGACTTCTGCATATGGATCTTTTTGGTCCCATCCAAACATTAAGTTTGGGAGGAAAATAATATGGTTTAGTAATTGTAGATGATTTTTTACGATTTACGTGGGTATTATTCTTAGCAAAGAAGGATGAGACCTACTATTATTTCAAATTTTTAACTAAACGTATTCTGAATCAAAATGACTTAAAAATAATTAAAATTTATAGTGATCATGGGGAGAGTTTGAAAATTTTAAGTTCGAAAAGTTTTGTACTAAACTTGGAATTGAACATAACTTTTCTGCTCCTCGAATACCCTAACAAAATGGAGTTGTTGAGAGAAAGAATAGAACTCTACTTGAAATGGCAAGGACGATGCTCAATGAATAAAATCTACTCAAATATTTTTGAGCAGAAGCAGTCAACACAGCTTATTTTGTTCTTAATAGAGTATCTATTAGATCAATTATTAAGAAAATTTCATATGAAATATATAAGGGTAAAACACCTAACATTTCATTATTCCGAGTATTTGGATGTAAATGTTTTATCTTTCGAATAGATAAGGATCACTTGGCAAAATTTGATCCCAAATCAGATGAAGAAATTTTTCTTGGATATTCTAGTTCAAGTAGGACTTATAGAGTATATAATAAATACTCTAAAATTATAGAAGAAAGCATAAATATAAATTTTGAGGAATTACCAAACAAGAATATTAATAAAATTAAAGACTTATCATTAGATGATGATGAACTCGGGCAAAAAGTGCAACCTCAAGAGGAAGCACGTAGTAAGGAGGAGCAAAATGAAAATGATGTCACCTTTCCAAAGGAGTAACAATATAAAAGCTCTCATCCATCCGAACTCATCATTGGATCCATGGGTGTTAGAACTCGTTCTTTGTACTTGGATGAACACAATTATATGACTTTTATTTTAAAAATTGAACCTAAATCTATTGATGAACTCGAATCAGATAAGTATTGGATGATTGCAATACAAGAAGAATTAAATCAATTTACTCGAAATGACATTTGGGAGCTTGTTGCTCGACCAAATGATCATCTGATTATAGGTACAAAGTGGGTTTTTAAAAATAAGCTTAATGATCAAGGCAAAATTATTCGAAATAAGGCTAGCTTGGTGGCTAAAGGCTACAACCAAGTCGAAGGAATCGATTTTGATAAAACCTTTACTCCGGTTGCTCGTCTTGAAGCCATTCGACTTTTACTTGTTTATTCATATATTAAAGATTTAAAATTATTTTATATTCTCTGAATCATGTATATCGTCTAAAAAAGGCCTTGTACGGTCTAAAACAAGCCCTTAGGGCTTGATATGAAAGACTATGTCAATTCTTAATCGAAAATAAATTTGAGAAAGGTAAAATAGCACAACACTCTTTATTAAACGGACTAATGATGGTTTTTTAAATATTCAAATTTATGTCAATGATATTATCTTTGGTTCTACCGACGAATGACTTTGTAAAATATTTGCTAAGAAAATGCAAGCCGAATTTGAAATGAGCTTAATGGGTGAGTTAAGCTACTTTCTTGGGTTACAAGTTAAACAATAGAATGATGGTATATTTATTAATCAAGGAAAATATACCAGAAAATTGTTGCAGAAATTCAAGTTTGGTAGCTTAAAATCTAGTGAAACTCCTATGAATTCTACTACAAAATTAGACAAAGATGAATCAAGTAAAGATATTGATAAAAAATTATATCGAAGTATGATCGGATCTCTTCTTTATTTGACAGCAAGCAGACCAGACATTACGTTTAGTATATGTATGTGTGCCCGATTTCAAGCAAAATCAAAAGAATCACATTACACAACAGTAAAGCGTATTTTTCGTTATTTAATCGGTACAACTAACTATGGGTTATGGTACCCTAAGGTTATTAGTGACCCAATTTTGATGGGGTAATCGGACTCCGATTTTGTTAGATGCAAAATGGATAGAAAAAGTACGTCTGGTACTTGTCAATTTCTCCATCACTCACTCGTATCTTGGACCAGTCATAAGCAAAATGCGATTTTTATTTTTATTCTAATAATTTTTATTTTTTGTTTGAATATTATAACATTAAATATTTAAGTCTTAATTATTGTTAAAATATAAAAATCTAAAAGTAATTTGTCATTTAAATTGCATTCTACAGTTTCATCATATAATTATGCTTCAGTAAGCAGTCGGGAGAAGAAGTGCCTTTTCTCATGGGTCTGTCTGGGCCTACTTTCGTCCCTGCCATGGTTCTTGCCTTTGCGGTTCATCGTGGATGATGATTCGTCGCACTGATATTTCCTCTCCTTCTCCTTCTAGGCTCCGGAAACATCATGGGGAGAGGCCCCAGCATCTTCCAGCAGCACAAATTGGTCGGCCCTAGCAACCAGCTATGGGTAACTCCGAGGTTTCACTAGTTGTAAGGACTTGGACAAGTCCTCGCTCTTAAGACCCATTCGATAGTTGTGCATGGCCACAGAACGGTCGACGTCTTCTGCTTCTGCTGCTGCGGCAAAGAAGCAGTTGGTGTAATCCCGCAGACTTTCTTTCTCGTCTTGCTTGATGTTGGAGAGCACCATATTGGAGACAACAATTCATGTCCGGCCGATGAACCGGGCGATCAGCTCCCACTTCAGATGCTCATAGGAACAAATGTGATACCTTGGTAGCTTGAAAAACCAGCTGAAAGCTGCTCCTTTCAGAGTGTTGGCCAAGAGGTGACATTTGGTGGCTTCGTCGGGTTGACGATAACAGACAGCAGCTTCGAGCCCCTGAATAAGCTCACTCCCCTTCAGTAGTACCCCTGTAGGCCTCAAGTCGAGGTGGCCTGAAGTAGTATGGAAAGGGGCATTGTTATCCAGTAGGCCAAAGAAAGGATCAGATCCGTATTGGAGGGCCTGAGCACCTAGAAAGGGGGATTTCGTCTAGTGAGTAAAGGAGGGAAAGCTGGAGGAGAGAAGGTAAGCTGTGGAAGTGGACATGGTGGAAGATGATTTGGTGAACTTCCTAAGGACGAAAAGGGTGTCTGGGCGGCCGAGAAGAGCCAAACGACTGAACAGAAGGTGTCGCGACTAGCGAAAAGAGAATAGGAGCCGCCGCAACTGGTGGGAGAGGTGTAGAGGCCGCCATAACCGACATGAGAGGATCATGGGCCACCGCAACTGGCAAGAGAGGACCATGGACTGTCACAATCAGCGGGAGAGGACCACAAGCCGCCGCAACCGGCGGGAGAGGTGCAGGCGAGAGAAGGAGTCGTCCTAAGAAATAGCGGTACGTAGAGTGCTAAGCCTAACAGTTAAGGCTTAAATGAGAAAGAATAAGCATCCAGGATAGCACACAGGGATTTAAGGTAGTTCAGAAAGAAAATCCCTTATGTCTATCGAGCGATCAGCTAGAGATGATTACACTAGAAAAAGAAAGAAGATTGTCGAAAAGACAAGTACAACGAGCAAAAAGAAGAGAGAGATTTCTTATCCCAAGCTCTTAATACAAAGGTGATAGAAGAGAGATCCTACGATTTCAACTAGCCACCAAAAGCTAAGAACTAAAAAACCTCCTCTTTGAAGCCTGTTCAAGGGTATTTATAGGCAGGAGATAGTTGAGCTCAGTCTGGGTTTTCCAGAAGATGATGGAATATTCAATTGTTGAATCCACATTTGTGGCCCCATCGCTGTCAGCCACCGGTAGAGCTGAAAGTAGTGGAAGGAGAGCTTGGCTTCTTGATCTTGGCATTTCTTCTAGGGGTCCGTAATGGCTGGAGCATGCGGGCCCTTGGTTTGCGTGATTGGAAGAAGCATACTGTATTAGAAATGGTGTGGTTGTTTCACGCCAAAAGTGATAGGTGCAGCTGAAAAATATCGTCATCGATATTACTGGGAGATGATCTTGAATCGTCGTTGACGATATTCGATCGAACCATCATGGCCGATGTTTTAGACATGCTAGAATTATAAAAATAATAATAATGGATTAGTGCTCCCACGGCGTCACGTGTACGGATGAGATGCAGGGCTAGAACCACGTGTTAATACTATGAATATAATAAATTTACTATTTCTCATCAGTTGTTTATGTTTATTTAAGTTAATAACCACTATAGAAGTTTTAGACAAAATCTGGATGCAAAGAGTATAAAAACGTACCACCTCTTATTATTTTCAAAGCTATTCTCTCGGATTTTTATATGAATCTTCATCAATTTCTTTTTTTCAGGTAATTTAGTATATATATATAATACTATCTATAATTTGATTTTAGCCGCACTTCAATGTTTCACTATTTTTTTCATTCTGTGATATGTCTGAAAGTATCAAATAGCCTGGAGCACACCCCCTATTTCCCAGCTCGTTACTTAAACTTCATATGCAATTATTCTTCTTCATTTTTCAATATCATATAGCAAAGTTTGATCTTAGGTAATTAAGGTATAAGTTAAAAATGAGTATATTTAGAGTAGAAAACTACTTTGACTTAATTTTTCATGTTTGAAAAATCTGAAATGAAATCAGAGAATGTAGCAAACTTAGATTATTAGTCATCGCTCTACTTGCACGTTGCCTTGAAAAATTATTTTTCTTTTATTACTCTTGATTCCAGCTTCTATAATGATGCCTTAGAATGTTGTTTACCAATTGGATCATCTTTTTTGTTGTAAAACCTTGCTATGAATGCTACTCTTGAAATCATAGTAAAAATTCATTCATTAAAGTTCTCTGAATTCTTGCTTTTCATTGACGACATCAAAAGGTAGGTAATTTTGGTTGAAATTCTATGATTCTTGTGTTGAAAGTTTTAGTCGGTTTTTATTATAAAGTTAGTTAAAAGTGTTACCTATATACATATTAAAGATTTACAATTTTATGTATGATATATGTCTATATTACATAAAATGTTTTATGAGAAAAAATTAGGTAAATATAACCAAACTCTGATCTTTTAATTCCATGGTGATAAATATCATAAAAGAAAAGTTGTTTCTGCACGTTTTTTTCTTCATTTTATTCCTTTTACTGAAAATCTAGAAATAAAACGTGGCAAATCCTTATTCATCAATAAAGGGGAAAAATGGTAGTCAAAACGTCATCACATGATAGACAAAAGATATATTTTAATAAAATATTTGATTAAATGCAGATATTAATATTTTTTAAATTTGTATTATCTAATAATATTTATTTTTTGTTTGAATATTATAGCATTAAATATTTAAGTCTTAATTATTGTTAAAATATAAAAATCTAAAAGTAATTTGTCATTTAAATTGCATTTTACAGTTTCATCATATAATTATGCTTCAGTAAGCGGTCAGGAGAAGTGCCTTTTCTCATGGGTCTGTCTGGGCCTCCTTTCCTCACTGCCACGGTTCTAGCCTCTGCGGTTCATCGTGGATGATGATTCGTCGCCCCGATATTTCCTCTCCTTCTCCTTCTTGGCTCCGAAAACATCGAGAGGAGAGGCCTCAACATCTTCCAGTAGCACAAATTGGTTGGCCCTAGCAACCAGCTCTGGGTAACTCCGAGGTTTCACCGATTATAGGGACTTCGACAAGTTCAAGCTCTTAAAACCCATTCGATAGTTGTGCATGGTCACAAAAGGGTCGACGTCTTCTGCTTCTATTGCTGTGGCGAAGAAGCAGTTGGTGTAATCCCGCAGACTTTCTTTTTTGTCCTACTTTATGTTGGAGAGCATCATGTCGATGACAACCATTTATGTCCGGCCGATGAAGCGGACAATCAGGTCCCACTTCATATGCTCATATTAACAAATATGACCCCTAGACAGCTTGAAGAACCTGCTAAAAGCTGCTCCTTTCAGAGTGTTAGCCAAGAGGTGACATTTGGTAGCTTCGTCAGGTTGACGATAGCAGACAGTGGCTTCGAACCCCTGAATATGCTCACTCCCCGTCAGTAGTACCCATGTAGGATTCAAGTCGAGGTGGCCTGAAGTCTTCTGGTATGGGGCATTATTATCTAGTAGGCCAAAGAAGGGATCAGGTCTATTTTGGAGGGTCTGAGCACCTAGAAAGAGGGGATTCCGTCCAGTGAGAAAAGGAGGGAAAGCTGGAAGAAAGAAGGTAAGGCTGTGGAAGTGGACATCGTGGAAGATGATTTTGTTGGACTTTTTAAGGAGGCAGAGGGTGTTTGGGCAGCTGAGAAGAGCCAAACGACTAAACAGAAGGTGCCGCAACTAGCGGGAGGGGAATAGGAGTAGCCGCAATCGGTGGGAGAGGCGCAGGGGCCGCCATAACAGGCGGGAAAGGATCTTGGGCCACCGTAACTGCGAGAGAGGATCACGGACCGCTGCAATCAGCAGAAGAGGACTACAGGCCGCCGCAACCGGGAGGAGAGGTGCAGGCGGCAGTATGGTAGCGCAAACTGGCTGAGTCTACCAGAGAATCACGGCCTGCTGGGTTGTAAGACCAATAACCAGGTCGGTGAGGTTCGCCAGCATCCTTTGCAACTCTAAAATGTGGGTACCTCTCGAGGAAGAAGTAGATCTGGAGCAACACCGGGATGATGAAGCTGAAGCTTCATCACCTAGCGCCCTGACAGAAGGTTCACCTGCACGTATGCTACAGACTGTGGAGTTGGTTCTGCATGTCCTGGCCACCATCTTCTCGGAGTCTCAATGAAAGCACTAGAAAATACTGATGTGAGAAAGAGTCCTAGCGGTACGCAGAGAGCTAAGCCTGACAGTTAAGGCTTAAATGAGAAAGAATAAGCATCCAGGACAGCACACATGGATTTAAGGTGGTTCAGGGAGAAAATCCCCTACGTCCACCGAGCGATCATCTAGAGATGATTTCACTAGAAAAAGAAAGAAGATGGTCGAAAAGACATGTACAATGAGCGAAAAGAAGGAAGAGAGCTTTCTTATCCCAAGCTCTTAATACAAGGATGATAGAAGAGATATCCTGCGATTTCAACCAGCCACCAAAAGCTAAGAACTAAAAAACTTCCTCCTTGAAGCTTGTTCAAGAGTATTTATAGGCAGGAGATAGTGGAGCTCAGTTTGGGTTTTCTGGAAGAGGATGGAATATTCAATTGCTAAGTCCACACTAGTGGCCCCACCATTGTCAACCACCGGTGGAGCCGAAAGTAGTGGAAGAAAAGCTTGGCTCTTGATCTTGGCATTTTCTTCTAGAGGTCTGTAATGGGTGGAACATGCGGGCCCTTGGTTTGCGTGATTAGAAGAAGCATGCTATATTAGAAATGGTGTGGTTGTTTTACGCTGAAAGTGACAGGAGCAGCTGGAAAACATCGTCATCGATATTGCTGAGAGATGATCTTGACTCTTTGTGGATGATATTCGGTCAAACCATCATAGTCGAGGTTTGAGACATGCGATAATTATAATAATAATAAGGGGTTAGTACTCCCATGATGCCACGTGTATGGATGAAATGCAGGGCTGGAATCATGTTAACGGGTGGCCTGTTCAAGAGTTTTCATAGGCAACGGGTGACGCAGCTTCATCCTATTTTTCCGAAAGGAAAAGGAACAAACAAACACTGAACCCATGCGGCTGTAGGCTTTTGGGAGAACCAGTAGCAGTAAAAGGAGAGCTAGATTTTTTAATCTTAATACTACTTCTAGGGATCCGTGATGGCTGAAGCATGTGAGTCCTTGATTTGCATGTCTGGAAAAAGTGTCTTGTATGAAAAACGGTGTGGTCGGGCCACGCCGACTGCGACAGGTGCAGCTGAGGAACATCATCATCGATGTTGCTGGGAGATGACCTTGCATCGTCGTCGATGTTTGCTAGAGGTGATCTTGGATCGTCGTGGATGATGTTTGACTGAACTTGCGAGGTCGAAGTTTGACTGAGATTTGAGACCTGCGAGAATAAAAATAAAATAAGAAGTTAATGCCACCTGGGAGCCACGTGTATGACTGGGATACAGCGCTGAAACTACGTGTTAACATTTACTAAGAATTGAATTCTGAACAAATTGTAAAGGACTTCTAATTCCAAAATTAAATTACGGTTTCTGAAATATATATATATATATATATGTGTGTGTATCTGTCACTTTCCCTTTGAATGAGTTTTATTTAAGTAATATGAAATCAAATCAGTTCTAAATTATGAGAAATCTAGTAATTATGTATGATTTTTTTTTAATATCACAATATTTTTATACTGAATTCGAATTAGAGGCCCCTCATTCCAAACAAACTGCCTTCCCACTAGGAGAAGCTCCACGTTATATAACTATTTTTAAATTTCAAAGAGCAATGCTACATAAAAAATAAAATAAAAAATAAAAAAAAATCATAAAAGAAATGACAGTTGCGCATTTGCTAATCCCATGATTGATCAATCTATTTTTATGGTGTTCATAATTGTTTTATAATTATAATGAATCTTAACAATGAAAAAATTTATCATTGTTAACATTTTTCAAAAAAGTTGTACTATGATATTATTTTTTTTTTTTTTTTTAATAATAGTGAATTATTGGTAGATGAGAACTAGATATTCAACTTGTTTGACCATGTACTAGAAGATAGACCTGCTCTTTCAATTTTTACAATATTGCCTTTAACTAACCGATGGTATTAGTAGGGGTGTTAAAAATATCCGAAACTCGAAATTTGTTTGAAACTCGTTCAATTTTTTAGTCGACTCGATATCAGTTCGAAAATTTTGAATCGAATCATGAGCCAAGGGCTTTGACTCGAATTCATTTCGAACTGATTTCGAGTTAGACCTAGCTCACTTGAAATATAATTCGATTTGGCTCAAAATTATATGTATAGCATAAATAATATTAATATAATATATATACATATATAAAATATTATTATACATAATTTAGCTAGTAGTTTAGTGATACAATGGAGGAGATTTAAGACTTATTTTTCTTAAAGTCTAAGGATCAAATCCTCTTAAATACATAATATTTCTATATTTGTTTACAATTACAAGCCGATTCAAACCATGATTCGAGCTGCTCAAAATCGAGACATTTCGAGCCGAGCCAGCTCAAATCATATCTCATTTTGACTTCAAACCGATTTTGAGCCAAGTTGAACTCGAAATTTTTTATTTCGAGTTGCTTTCAACAACAACAACAACAACAACAACAACCAAGCCTTAATCCCACTAGGTGGGGTCGGCTACATGAATCCTTTGCTTTCATTGCGCTCTATCAGTTACCAAATTCTTATCTAAGTTTAAGTAACTAAGATCACTCCTTATAGTTTCTTGCCATGTCTTCTTTTGTCTCCCTCTTCCTCTTGTGTGGACGCTGTTGGGTTTTCATGGAATCGGTTGAAGCGGATTTGGGGCTGCAAATGTGTTTATATAATTGTTGGCAAGTCTCGCGTTGGTCATATTAGTCCTGGGCGCGCTGCGATATTTTTGTGTAGTATGTTTCGGCAAACCTGAGAAGGGCCGGTGGCTTTTCTCTAAGTTATTTGGTTTTCCTTTCGATTGTTGTTGGGTCTATTGTGGGGTGGTTGGGTTTTGTTGTGTTTTTTGTTATTGTGGTGGGGTGGTTTTTTTTTAGTGACACCTTATACTTTCTTTCGATATATGGTGCCGCGGCATTTTCTTCTCGCGATTCTATTGTTCGGGTATTCTGCTCGGTGTATAGGCTCACTGGTTTCGCTAGCTCTTTGAGTCATACCGATTTCTTTGGCTATTTTGCGATTGGTGTATTTATTGGCTTATGTTTTTCTTCTTTGCAGCAGTTGTTTCTATTTGTCAGTTTTTCTTGGCCCCATGATTTCTATACAATCATCTGTGTTTTTGGTGGCTTTTGTGGGTGGTTTCTGCGACTATGTACTAGGATGCTTGATAAAGATTTAACCTCTTCTGGATATTTTTTTTGGATGGGTTCGTGTTTTCGTGAATCTGTTGTTTGGGTGAATATACACTGGGTTGGGCCAGACCAGCGCATTTTTCTTGTCTTTCCAGGGTGTTGCTATTAGTCCTGTGGCGGGTTTCATACCTGTGTTTGAATCCGTGCTGCATATTTTTCCAGTCGTGTCAGTGTAGCTCATTTATACGTTCTGTCATCATTTCTTGTTATAGTTTGATTGCATTTAGGTAGCTTACAAGTACGCTTGTTCACGTATCATTCTTTTGAGGCAGGTGGTTGATTGAATTCACTTAAATATGTGGGACATTCTAGAGAGGTCGAGGGGCTGAGTGCTTTTCTTGAGCAGTAAATGGGTGGGCACTCCGAATAGTATTCTCTTTGGGGGGTTTTTGATCGTTTATGTTAGCTGAGATGCAAACCTTTAAGATTGCGTATGCTGGGGGGAGCATGTTTCTTTTGGGGTTTGCGGTCTCGCGTAAATATCTGCTAGTTTCGGTTTATTAGCTCCCTATTCACTTTATTTTTTTCTCATAAATGTAGAAATATCATTTGCTGCGACTAGAGCAAGCAATCTAAGGCACTTTATCTTGGAAGTATGAATGCGATCGCTCATGCGACTGCTCCTCGTCCAAAATCAAAAGCAAAAAGAATACGGAATAAAGCCGGTATTCGGGTCTTTTCCGCTTTGGGATGGATTGTGGAAGTCCCTGCTGTGGTCGTATATTGGACTCAAGACTGGTTATATTCTTAGGTAAATTCCTGTGAAGTTACAAACTCCTTCCTTGTTGGTCCGCGTGTGTATTGAACGAGGCTAGTGTTAATTACGAGCTCCTTCATACATGTCTTTAATAACTTGAATATAAGTAGTGCAAATCTATTTCTTTTCTAAAACTCTCCAAAGTACTTCTCTTGAGACTTTATCATAAGATTTTTCCAAATCAATAAAAACCAAATATAAGTTTTCCTTTCTCTTCTTAAATTTTTTCATTAAACTTCTTAGTAAATGAATGGCTTCTATAGTAGATCTACCTGACATAAAACCAAACTGATTCTCTGATACTTTAGTATTATGGCATAACTTTTGTTCGATCACCCTCTTCCAAAGTTTTAAAGTATGACTCATTAATTTAATTTCTCTATAATTGGCACAATTTTGTACATCGCCTTTATTCTTATAAATAGGTACTAATATACTCTTTCTCCATTCATTTGGCATCCTTTTAGTCTTCAAAATCATATTAAATAATCTAGTGAGCCAAGAAACTCATTCATCTCCTAAGCACTGCCAAACATCAATTTGGATGTTATCTGGTCCTACTGATTTTTTATGCTTCATCTTCTTTAAAGCTTTCCAGACTTCAGCTTTACTAATACGTCGGATGTAAGAGTAATTTTTACTTTCTTTTAGGGTGCTGAATTCTGTAAAATCAATTAAATTTTCATAATTTTCATTAAAAAGCTGTTGAAAGTAACTCATCCATCTATTTTTGATATCTTCTTCCATAAAAAATACTCTTTGATTTTCATCTTTAATACATTTTACTTCAATTAAATCTTTAATTTTTCTATCTCTTGCCTTGGCAATCCTATATAAATTGTCTTTCTCCTTCTTTAGTGTCTAACTTCTTATATAAATCCTCAAGAGCCATATTTTTTGCATTGTCTACTGCTTTCTTAGACTCTCGTCGAGCCACTTTATATATCTTTCACTTATCATTATTTTTGTTTTTAAACCAATCTCTATAACAAATCTTCTTCTCCTTAATTTTTCTTGTACATCATCTTTCCACCACCAAGTATCTTTATTATTTGGAATCATTCATTTGGATTCTCCCAGCACATCCTTCACCACCTTACGGATACACTTAGCAACTGTCAACCACATAAGATCAGTTTCCCCGTTAATATTTCATTGCCCAAGTTCTAGAACCTTCTTCTTAAATATACATTTGTTCTCATTCTTTAGATTCCACCATCGAGTCCGAGGATAGGATTTTGATTTATTATTTCTTCTCAAATACTTTATCTCGGAATCTAAAATCATTAATCGATGTTGGGTAGTCAAACATTCACTTGGAATGACTTTACAATTTTTACAATCCAAGCGATCTCGTTTCCTTATAAGAAAATAATTAATCTGAGTTCTTGAAGTTCCATTCTTGTACGTGATAACATGCTCCTCTCTTTTCTTGAATAAAGTATTAGCAATTACAAGATCATATGCTGAAGAAAACTCTAAAATAGTTTTACCCTCCTCATTTATCTCTCCAAAATCATATCCACCATGGATATTATTAAATTCCTCAGCAACACGTCCAACATGTCCATTTAAATCTCCTCCAATAAATAATCTTTCCTCCTGAGGTATCTCTTGTATTAACTCTTCTAAATCATTCCAAAATTTTTCTTTTGTGCTCGCATCTAAGCCAACTTGGGGAGCATACACACTTATAATGTTAATAATCATTCCATTGATTATAATTTTTAAAGTCATAATTCTATCACAATTTCTCTTAACTTTCACTACATAATCCTTCAAACTCTTATCCATAATTATACCCACTCCATTCTTATTTTTATTCTTACCAGAGTACCAAAGTTTAAAACCTAGGCCATCAATTTCCTTAGCTTTCTCTCCAACCCATTTTGTTTCCTGCAGGCACAAAATATTAATCTTTCTATGAATCATAATATCCACCAACTCCATTAGCTTTCCCGTCAGGCTGCCTATATTCCAAGTTCCTAATCTAATCTTACTGACTTGAGTTCTACTATGATGGACTAGCTTCTTTACCCGCATCTGTCCATTATGTGGGGACTCTTGCTCATTTTTCACTACACCTGGGCGCCGATGCAGCGGCCCTTGCCCATTTTTCACTGTATTCAGGCAATACAGCGTATCGCTTCCAGGGAACGCCCTAGCTTTAACGCAATTTTCTAAAGGATTCATGTCATGATTGATTCGACAAGTTTTACGCTGGCTGTCGACTGCCTAACGCAACCCTCCGCACTGATCAAAGAATGAAGGAGAAATGTATGATCTAACTGATGTTAAAATGCTAGTGAAAGCCAACAAACATTTTATTCATATTATCTACATATTATCTAAACAAATAATAAGGACGGTGTGTGTGTGTGTGTGTGAAAGAGAGAGAGAGAGAGAGAGAGAGAAGTTAGACCAATTATTAACTCTAATTCAATTTTTTTGCAATATCGCTTTCAACTAATGGTGATAGGGATAAAGAAACACGGAGATACGGATGATCTAATTAATGTCATTATGTGAAAGGAGAGAATAAATAATAAAGTCATTATATGAAAGAGAAAAAATTACTATGTGCAGCGAGCGATTTATATCAATGGTTTGCTCGCTGATCACGCGGCGCCATGAATAACGGGCCAATCGGGCGCAGAATGTCGTTAACAACGTTAAATTGCTTTTAGCCGGGTGGACTGCCCGAATTAAAAAAGTACGTATTAAAAGTAGATACATGTCTAAAAAAATAGATGTAACTTAAAATAAAATAAGTATACATTCAAATTAGTAAGTACACGGTCTGGTCGACTGATCAGACGTTCGGTCGACTGATCAGAAGCGCGTTAACACCGTTTATGATGTTTCATGCACAGTGGGGCTTGCTCACTCTGCGTGACACCATATGATTAACGAGCAAATCAATTGTATGAATTACTCGCTGGACATAATAATTTTTTATAAGAGTGAGAAAGAACCCTATCACAATCAACACTAAAAATTAGCAAAGAAAAATGTGGTGGATAGAAGATGTCATATTGTGTGGCATTGAAAGGTGAAAGAGACATTCAAGGAAGCCGTGACGAATAGAAACAAGCGGAAAGAAGTAAGAGAGAAAAGATTAAAAAAAAGGAATATAAAAATATGACAATAATGTAGGGGTGATCACGCAATTCAAAGTTGCAATAATAAAGAGTTATTATTGATTGTACCATGACATTAACGGGCAAGCTAGGAATCTTTGAACCAATCATTCATGTTTCATTCATTCTCAATGACAGTTGGATTTCTACGATCAGCACGTTTGAAATGAAATCAATTCAGCTCAATATGTGTCATTTAAATACAAATATATACATATATATATATATATATATTCACTTGCAAAAATAAATATATATGATAATTTTTTGAAGAGTATAATATTATATAAGAATATGGTTTTGAATACTACATAGATATATGCGCACATATATGCACACTAATACGCAAACATATGAAAAGAACTATTAAAGAGTGATGACTTCATCGATAGGATTCAGTTGTGGCTTTCCATCACGATTCATAAATATAGATGATGTATAAGAATACATAATGTATGTTTAGTCAAGACATGAAATTTGGCAACTCATTTATCAGGTGGCTCGTGGCTGTTGGTAAGGCTAGTAAGACTCATCTTGTGGGATTATCACGAGGCTCCTTAACTAGCTGACAACATTCTAAACAACTTCAGTACGACCCAGCTTACCCACATGACACAGTCCTCTGCATGCCAGTTGACCGCGATACAGTTTTATTTGTTAAACCAAGGTTTGATCTCGCTAGCCTTTTTATGTATAGACATACTACTTTACTAGCTACCACCACAAAGTAGCTTTCTAAAAAATCGGCCATAGCCTAAAAGTAAAATTAGTTATATCCAGTACAAAGGATCGATCCTCATTGAGAATCATACAAAAATAAGGTGGAAGGGACATACTCCATACCCACTTGATATTATCCGAATAACAGAAAAAGCTACAAAATTAGCAGGTCTATTTATAGCCTGGTGTACATGTCCAACTCTAAACGCCTTGAAAGCACAAAAAGTATCAAAAATGATGTTGAGCAGGCTGTTGCAGGAGTTTCTTCTAACAGTTTCGAGAATGTCCGCAATGACTAATAATAAATCTCCCTCCAACCAGATCCTGTCAATTGTATTTACCCATTCTCAAGCAGCTCTCAGAATCTCTAATGTTCTTGCTACCTCAGTCGCATAATGGCATAAAGTGTGCAATATAATTCCCTTTGTGCTAAGGAGGGTACTGTGCTGATCTCTGATCACCCTACCCACACTTGCATCACCATTCGGTTTCACAAAGTAGCTTTATAGTGTATGACTGCTGACTCTCTAGGGCACAACTATATCCTCAATTATTATTGTCACTTAGGGGGCATTTGGTTCAATGTTATCTTGATGTTATGTTATATTATCTAGAAAAGATAATTATTTTGTTTAATGACATCTATAAAAAATCTTCTATTAGACTATAAAATTATTAGTCAAAAGATGACATCTAGATATCATGACATCTAGATTACATAACATAACACCAAAATAACATTGAACCAAACACCCCCTTAGAAACAAATAGATGAATGACGTATTGATAAAAAAGACTCAAAATCTTTAAAGAATAGATCTAACCTTCCATCATCCTAGGTTGAAAGTTCTATAAGTATTAGGCCTTCTGACAAGCACAAAGACCAAATAACTTCCTAGCACTATTGATCACCTCCAAAAAAGAGGATCCCCTGTGCTCCAATCGCTCTAAATGAGCTTCTTCTCAAGATTTAAAGATCTTGTACTCCTTTTGTACTTAGCCACCCCTTCGTCCATTAGGCACTGAGAATTCAACTCGAGTATCACGATGTCATGGCATCTAAATTATTATGACATAACACCAAGATAACATTGAACCAAACGTCCCCTTAAAAACAAATAGATGAACGACGTATCAGTAAAAATGTCTCAAAAGCTTTAAAGAACAGATGTAACCTTCCATCATCCTAGGTTGAAAGTTCTATAAGTATTAGGCCTTCTGACAAGCACAAAGACTAAATAACTTCCTAGCACTATTGACCACCCTTAGAAAAGAGGATTCCTTGTGCTCCAATCGCTCTAGATGAGCTTCTTCTCAAGATTTAAAGATCTCATACTCCTTTTGTACTTAGCCACCACTTCGTCCATTAGGCACTGAGAATTCAACTCGAGTATCACAGTATATAGCCACCCCTTCGTCCATTAGGCACTAATAATTCAACTCGAGTATCACAATATAAGTGGGAGCGAATTGTCTCCCCCCTTCCTTCACCCACTTCTTTTCAGTTGTTGTCATCTTCTCCTTCCATTGCATATGTCTCCATTTGTGCTGAAGTTGTTTGGTGATTTTTAGTGAGCACTTGAAATTCTTTTTCGGTCTTTTGGTGGTGTGCACTCTTGATGTTAAACATACAACGAGATCTTCAAACTTGGGCGGTTTTGATACCCACTTGATCTGTATTGCCGCTAGACTTTCTCCTCAACCAGCCATTATCTAATCAAGGGTTTCTTATAATAAATGGAGAATTGATTTTTTGCATGGTTTTTGTTGAAAGCAAGTGACAGTTGGTGGGATGGGAATAGAGGAGAAGACAAAGGAGGATTAAGATAATGACTCTTCTCCATAAAAAAAATAAAGATAATGACTTTTCTACCATTGTAATCTCTCGTGTATCTAATTTGTTCAAGACTATGCAAAAATTTCTTTACAAATGCACAAAGCTTCGTGTTTCTAAGGATGGAAAATACATAGTGAGATGGCTGTAGGTTTCCCTAACTACAACCAGAATTACCTTATTACTAACACCCGATCTCCAAGTAATTGTGCCTTTAAGATCTAGTGGCATGGAGGGACGGGCATGCTTGACAGACCAATTCTATTGCAAGCTTTTAAACAAACTTCCTAGATCCTATAAATATTGTGTTGTTGTGGTCAGTTGGTCGAAAGCTCAGGTAAGGACCATGGTATTCTAGGTACAACTTGTGGATGTCATTGATCCACTTGGACTAAGGTTAAGGGAATTGCACAAACGAGGCCAAGGTTCAATATTGGTCGTGCTATGAAGATCTTTTGTCAAAACATCTCCTTCGATGACTTCTCTGGGTCCCTCTTCAAGAGTTCATCCATTGACTTGGGTCTTCTTCCTCGATGTTCCGAGGTTCCATCCACCTCTTCAGTTGTCTTTTGACTCTCAGCAATTTTTCCAATGTATCAGGAACTAATCACTTAATCAAAAGAAGACTTGAACTATCGCATGAAATCTTCACTAGACTTTCATCCAAGCCATTCTCTCACATAGTAGAAATGACTCACGACAACTCAAAAGAATAAAAGCACAATAATATGGAATATCATCAGGCAACAACAACAAAAAGGAATATTAAATCGACTGCTAAGAACTGCATCATGAGGCAAGCCACGAGACTACATCACAACCTACCTTGCAAATCATTAAGGAGGTAGGGAAACATTCCATACATCATTATTATCTTCATTTTTGTCCATCTCATGGTTACACACAAGGCTTCCTTGTAAGCTTGCTAGGAGACATCAATCATACCAATCTTAGGGATTACTAATAAGGCTCTTTAGCACCCAACCGATAGCATTCTGTATAACCTGGGTACAACCTTGCTCACTCACGTAGCTCAATACAATGGATGCTTCTTAACCCAAGTAAGGTCATAATTATCCGTTAAACCTAAGTATGATTACCACTTTTCTGCACATGACTAAAAACTTTTATACATATGGACGTACTCCTTCCTCAATTACTATCGCTGAACTGGGTAAGATCGCTAGCATTCTCGCGTTCAATCATCAATTTTCCACGAAACAACCCCTCATTTACTATTGCCACCCTACAAGTCAATCAATTGATGGCACATCAGCAAGAACAAGACCTCAAAATCTATAAAAGGCATCCATCCATCAATCATCCAAGGGAGGAATTCCTACAAGAATCAAACATTCTCACCAGGATAAGGAGAGAAGGACTTCTCAGCATTCCTCAGCACCTCCAAAAGAGAGTACTCTAGCTGCTTCTTCTCCCCAGCGGAAGAGAAGATTTTCGACCATTTCTCACCACACTAGGAGGATCCAAGAACCAGTCAGCACTCCTTACACATCCAAAAGGACAACCTGGTACTTCTTATCACATCGGAAGGAAAAGTTCCATTCTTTTTCCTTCTCCCACTAGACTAGAAGGAATTCTCCATTAGTATCCACTTTGCAATAAAGTATTATTGTATAATCATTCTTGCCCTTCCTCATTTCTCACTAAATATGAAGAAGCTCAAGATACTGTTTCTCAGCAGATCTTTTTCTATACCCAAATTCAATAACAATAATAGAACTTTCAAGTTGCCTACATCAAGAATGTGGTGATTTTGCCCACATTGGGTTTTTTCATGTAACAGTGTAATGTTTCTTCATTTTTCTCTTTTCTTCTCTTTCTTTTTTATCTACTCTCTCCGGTCTACATTGGGTTAAAGCATGTCGTCCTCACAGGATATCCAAGCTAAAGATGACGAATTTTGATGTTTTATTCATCCAAACCAACTATATGGGCCTATTTAGTTGTCCATAAGCTCCAGTGACACCAATACCTCTCAGGAATGCAATTCTAAGATGTTTGGTGGTATGAAGTCACTCATAGGGAATTAACTAAGAACAGATTGAACCGTTGCAGTACCTCCCCTAATATTCAAAGATTCTTATTCATGAATCAAATTCGACTCAAAATCATTGACTTGCACGAATTGAATCGACATCCTAGAATAGGCAACAACAAAAGCCGTATAACAAACTGCAGCAACAGGACATTGCTCTACTGAGGCTCTAAACAGAGCATAACAACAGCCATTGCAAGAAGGGTGATGGCAACCATTATTTTATAAATCATTAAAATATGAAGGGGAGATTGCAGGAGACTACGAACACCATACGGATTATAGAGCACTAAAACACAACCTTAATAAGCAATGCCAATATAGTAAATTATATGTACTAACTGAACCTCTGAGGAGATGAGCCGTTTGAAGTGTTGGTAAAGCCTGCAAACACATTGGAATAGGACTTGGTCAAGTAAGCAAAGTTGGAAATCCGCGGCAGAGCAGGCACTCTCTCCCCTTTTCTCAGGAGGTCTTCAATCTCCAGCCGCTGAAGGGTTAAGACAGATTTGGTCTCCTTCCAAACAAATGCAAGATGCCCATTTTGTATCTCAAAGAGTGATCCTGGCTTAGATCCTGGATATCTAAAGCCATAACCATTGGCAATTCCTTCCCCTGCATAAGTTCGCTTGACCTCCACAGGAACTGAGTCCCCATAAGTTTCCCATGGGAATGGCTCGTTTGACGGCTCATCGACTTTCACAACGAACATCGCTGAGCCATTGGGATGGAGAACATAGTGAGTTCCTTCCAGTATCTTGGTGGCAATGAGAAGAAGACGACCGTCAACCTCTTCATAAGAAAGCAGCAAGAAGAACAAAGCTTTTCCTGGTTTATCTTCAGATGATTGCCCGGGAGGCCAGCCGAAGGTGCCGCCCCAGAGGCCAGCATATTCCTGATCAGCTGAAGGTGGCTGAAATGGAAGCTTATACAGGGCAAATCGATTATCATGCATATTTGGCCAAGCCCTGTAAGTGGTTATTCTCATTTTGATGGCAGAGAAGCTAAGTCCTATGTTAGCTCCACCCCTCAGAAACTCATGGAGCTGCACATGTTTGCTCTGATTGGAAGAACAAGAACCCCCGTTTTTCAATATCAAGGAGGAAGCAGAGGAAGATCTTGATTTACCAATGAACTGCCTAAGGCCATTTCGGAGATACCCAGCGACAGAAAAGAATTTCCTCCTTTTGCTAGTAGAGCTGAAACTGCGCGAAGAAGGAAAACCTCCATCTTCGTCGGAGTTCTTCTTACAAAAATTAGACGATGATGGATGTCGTTCTGCTTCACGCCAATCAACACGGCCGCGGCCGACATTGTACATCTTGATTAGAGCCAACCTCCTCTTTTCCAACAGAGAGTCCTCCTCTTCTATGGAGTTGGACGACGAACAAGGAGGGAATAGAGGAGCTGCTGCAAGATCCAATGGGACCTTGAGGCGGACTCTGCCGGCAACCAGATCGAGGAGCCTCCGTCGGTCGCCGAAGGCCAATCGGTTGAACGTCAGCTGCGGCGACGAAAGGGCCGGCGAAATGGTGGTGTCAGAGCGGCGAAGGCTCCTTGCCCTGTGGTTATCGTAAGATGCGAAGCTGCGGGGAGTAAGTTGGAAGTTGTCAACCTCGAGTAGCAGGACATTGCAGCCAGGGCGAATGGAGTGGACGGTGCCGGGGTAGAGCGTATCATCGGCCTCCCGACCATGTAGGAAGAAGAATTCTGCGGATCCGTCGGAATCGGAAAGGATCTCGAAGACGGGAGCCCATAGAAGGGGGCCGGCAGCGAGGCCAAGGGGGCCTAGCTCCTGTGGTATAACGCGGCAACCGACGACAGAGAGGCAGCCCCAGAGGACGAACACGACGTTTCCAAGCTCAGGGTTTTGGTGAACCCAAAGGCCGAGAAGGGGGGATACAGCAGTGAGAAAGCGGCAGAGGGCGAGGTATGATCGGACGCCGGTGCGCCACCGAGGGAGTAGGTGCTGCGGCAGGCCGGCGCGGCGGCACTGGGAGATCCAGGCCTTCTCCGACGAGCATACCGCTAATCGGAGTGATCGGCAGCAGATGGAGAGGCTGCAAAGGTCGCGGGGGGAGAGGTGGCTGGATATTAGGGCGAGGACGTCATCCGGGAGGTTGAGGAAGAGGGCGGATCCGCATACCAAGCGGCTGTCATCTCCATCGACGACGGTGGCGGCGAAGCCTCTCGGTGAGTCATCTTCCGTCGATGGTGACGCCATCGGCAGCCGCGGGGAATGGATCCGGGGTTGAAGCAAGTGGATCTGGTAGAGAAGGAAAAGATAACGGAGGAGGGAGAGTCACGATCGGGAACGGTGATCCCGTGTGTTTATAGATTTTTAATTATTAAATTATGATTAATGTTATATTTTTTATTTTTGTTTAAAGAATAAAAAATAAATAAATGTTTGGCACGGCATTATTTTTATTCTCTCGGGGTCCGTGTCCACAATTTTGCCCGCCGGCTTTTAGCTCGGAGACAGACGTTGTCTTTCTCCTTGGACGTTTCCACGAGTCTTGACTGCGATAAAAAAAATAGGGTAAATTACAATAAGGTCTCTATATTTAACATATATTATCACTCAACTTATTTTTAAAAATTTAATATTTTGGTACATATATCTCCTTTTTTTTAATTTTTTTTAATTAAATTTTTATCAAATAACCAAAAATTTCCTTTGTCTCTCTCTATCTCTCCTCTCTTCTATCTCGATCTCTCCCGATCCTCTCTTGCTCTTTAGCAGTTGTCATACTTTCTCGAGTGTGCATCAAGTGAATGAGCTTGTGTAGGTATCAAGGGGCCTAAGTTCAAACCATACTAATGCAACTTCAAAATAATATAATTTTTTGATATTATCTCATGCTATTTAAATATCTTAATATTTTATATTATTTTTTTAGTGATAATTTTATAATATATTACAATATTATTTATGCATATCATTAAATAAAATAATTTTTTTCTCAATATAATATCAAGATAATACTGAACCAAATGCTCGTCCTTAAAAAAAATAATCAATTTTATTACCTACAAGGAATATGATGGTGCTCCAATCCACACATACCTATTTTGATGTTGCATAGTATATTGCGAAAATATACGATTCATTGTAGATAAATAAATGCATATTTAAATGCTTACATTCATTTATATATATTTTTTTGACTCGCGTGTACAAGTCCATGTAACTATTGTAATAAAAAATCCTTCTTGTACCTTTAAAATATTGTATTATATAGGAGTACTACAAAATAATAATAGAGATACATGTTTTTATTTTAAGTTTTAATTAACCCTAAATTTCAAATGTAAAATTGTATATTGCATTGCTTATCCTAACTAACATTGTCACATGATTATAGTTAGATGTGTGTGAACTAACACGTGACTTCAATGAAAACAGAGCTTGTAGGTTTATTTGCAAGGCCACAGAAAAAATGGTCTTTGATGAAAATATTTCTGATTTTTAAAATAGATATGATAAAAATAATATTAATAATATCAAATTTTATGCAATAAGTAAAATAAAATTAATTTATATATTAAAAATCATATAAAATGTAATATAAATATTTTATTAAAATTTACACAAAAAGAAAAATTTATGTTTTTTTAATGAGCCTGTTATTTTGGTCATGGCTATCATGTTTTTGGCATCCACCTAAAATAAAGAACTTTTTAAAATGATGCTTAAAGCTACAGTTTTTCTAATAACATCAACTATAAGGATTGAAGCTAAAGCATCTCTCAAACATCGGGAACGTGGACTCAGCTACTGCATTCCCCTCAACATTGAGCACGATGCTTGTCTGGCTCTGGCTGTTACTGACAGAGCACCACGTCAGCATAGCATCCACTGAATAAAGGATCCCACGCATCATGTAAACCAATAAACCGTGTGTTCTGACCACTATTAGCGGTTTTTTTGGAAGTTGTCAACAATGGGACCACCTGTATAGGCTTAACAGACAAATATTCGAACATCTCACTCCGAAGATTCTGTTGAACTTCACTACCACTCTCTTATAAATACCTCCGAGCAATTCATGCCAGAAAAGAGAGGACAAGAAATACATATAGTTTGAATTTTCTGGAGAAACCTCGAGAAAGATACTTGCAATTTATCTTATATTGGTCTTTCGACCAACCCCCCATTCTTAGTGGAACCATTCTCGCTGACGCCCCGGTGGACGTAGGAGAAATCCTCTTTGAACCACCTTAGATTCTTGTGTTATTCTAGATGATCATTATATCTCTTTATAATTAAACCTCTGACTCCTGGGTTAAACACCCTGCGTGCCATCAATTCTCGGAGCTCCTACTTCTCTCCATCAACATAATGTTTCTACTACGTATATCCCTGTCCATTGGACCAGATCCATTCATTACTATTTTAGAACTAGTTCGATAAATCTAATCTAAATCTGAAATTGATTCTGCAGGCTCAGGACCAATTGAATAGATTGCCCTGGTTACATATGGAATTGGTATCAAACTAATTTAATAACCTGTTAGGGGAATCGACTAAGTGTAACTAGGCATAATCGATTCCTGGCTCTATTTTGGTTCCACAATAAGGCTTAAAGAATTGACCCACAATTGATCCGATAAGGAGCTAGTCTGGAGTAGTTCTATTGTATGATGAATTTAGAATTAGTGGAAGCGATTAAAATCTAATCTGATGGCTAGTTGACTATTTTTTTTTTATAACTCGACTATTTTGCTAACATTTGTTTCGAAGTTTCAGAAGAGAGACCAGAAAGCTGTAATAACAAATATCCAAAAAAAAAAAGTATATTATTGTTTATACTGAAAAATTATAAAAGATGGTGACAATTAATGCAATTTATTTATTAACACATCAACTATTATATAATATTTATTTATCCTATAGTATGGTGGCAAGTTCCTTTGAGAAGCCCGCACTTATTATTTAATACTTTCATTGCTTTTCTGAAATAAAACTAATTTTCGGTTAGATTATTTGCACTTGGTGGCGTCATGATTTAAAAATCCGATTTTTTTTAATATTTTGTGTTATTTTAAGGTTAAGTAAAGTTATTATTATTATTATTTTTTTATTCTTTGACAAACAATTAAGTTAAAGAGTAAATTGCATTGGAGCTTCTCAGACCATAAAAGCATTACAAAATAGTTTTAATTTTTTTAACTAATTCTAATTTTAGACATCAAAGTTGTAAAAATATTGCCATTTGATCCTTGTGTCGGAATACTCTCTCTCTTTTTATGATCTTTTTAATAGAAAATATGAATTTGATTTGATTTTTACTTGAACTATTTATAAATTTTAAATGACTAATACTACTTTGTTTTTACCATCTCTAAAAAATTAATATTTATCTTTTTCTATATCTTATTTATCTTTTAAAAATTTAAAAGTATAAAATATAAATATTAATATTTTAAAATAATATTCAACAAATTAAAAATGTTAAGAGGTTAGAATAATTTGAGGATATAATGGTAAACTAAAAGGACATGGCTTTTACGTTTTCAAAAATCAAAATCTTAATTTTTAAAAAATTAAGACCTGTTTATAATACTCTTTTTACCTCAAAGATCAAATGCAATTTTACCTATTTAAAATTTGCTAATGAAAGCTTAGTTAGGCAAGGAGAAGGGTAAATTGCATCCGGCCCCTCAAGTTGGAAGGGTATTGAAAATTAATTTTAACTTTTAAAAAAAATTTCATTTGATCTCTAAGGTTGAAAGTTCTACAATTTTAATCCATCTTTTATAATTCCACCTTCTTAGCTGCATTTTTTGATAAAATATATAAAATTTTATTTTATTTTTGACTAATTTAAATAATTTACAAGTTCTAAAAACTATTATTTTTTCTCTCTTATGTTTTTTTCTAAAAATTAAAAAAAAAATATTTATATTTTAAAAATTAAATAATATCTTAATTTAAAGTAAATGATAATGCTTTTAAAATTTCAAAGATCTAAGTTAATGTTTTCAAAATATTGGAGCTAATTTATGACTCCATTCTAACCTTGGGTGTCGTTCATTAAAATTAGCAAATTGCAGTTTATATTCCAAAACTATGAGGTTTAACTAAATTTAAAAATTGCTATTTTTCATTCTCAAAAATCATACATTTATTACTTTATATCCTCTCCAGAACTAAATAAAAAATCAAATTTATAATTTTAAAGATAAAATTGTTGACGTAAGATGTCAAGAAATACAGAAAGAGAGAGTCCTGACAGATGACAGCACGCAGAGAGCTGAGCTTATCGGTTAGGGTTTAAGTGAGAGAGAGCATCCAGAGCAACACACAGAGATTTAAGGTTGTTCAGGGAGGAAATCCCCTACGTCCACCGAACGGTCAGTAAGAGCTGATTTTACTAGAGAAAAAAAAGGGTGGTCCAAGATGTTGGTCCACTTGCACACCCAAGAGGGGGGTGAATTGGGTGTAATTATAATTTTAAAAATTGATTAATATATATGTTAAAAAAAATTAAGTACTTTTAAAGCTACTTAATATTGTGAGGCTTTATTATTCTTAAGCAAGAGCGTTCAAGCAAGAGTGTTCAAGCAAATAATACTACATATATTTATTTATATGTATCCATATAATATATTATTATTATTTAAAAATAAAGAAACTCATATTCACACACTTCACATCTTATATATTAGTAAATTAAATTTCTATATATATTTATACTTATACTAGTATAACTTTATATATTATCTATAGATTTATATATTACTCTTACTTATTCTTTTGCAGGTGTTACTTTAAAATTGCTCAATTGCTCAAATTGCTTATACTGAAAAGAATTGCTTGAACACTCTTGCTTGAACGCTCTTGCTTAAGAATAAT